>QEPC01001524.1:3681099-3691208 GCA_003113815.1 Sphenodon punctatus
CGCACCACAGCCTCCTTGAGACTGGGTGACAATCTCCCCTGCTGAAGGGACGCGTTCACTACCCTCGCCAGCACCGTCCCCAAGGTCTCCCTGGAGGCTTTCATCAGCCAGGACGGGCACGAATCTAATTTCACAACTAGTGGCTCTAACAGACCATAGGACATTCACCGCATCGGCTGGCGTCACTTCCTGAAACTCATCCCAGAAAGATCGATCAGACAGTGCCTCCATAACCTCGTGCCCCTCGCTTACTGCTTCCAATCCAGTGTCGAAGTTACTCTGGATCTGAGCGATCTTGTCTGCAAAGTAGATGGCAAACTCCTCACAGCAGGCCTGGGACAAGTCCCCATCCAGGAGGAGGGAGGCTGGACTGACCAGCCCCCGCACCACCTGGAACAGCTCCGCTGGACGCGACTTTGGAGGTGCTATGAGGGCAGCAAAGAACTCCTTCTTTGCTGTCCTCACAGCCTCAACATAGGACCGCAAATGGGTCCTATGGAGAAGTCGGTCAAATTCAGAGTGAGTCCGATGCCAGCGTTGCTCTAGTCTTCTGCCTACCTGTTTCATACACCGCAGCCCCTCAGTAAACCAAGGGGCCCTGCGGTGATGAGATGGCGGGAGAAGACATCTCGGAGCCACCCTGTCAATTGCCTGCCCCAGCAAGATGTTCCAATGCTGGACAAGCTCATCGACAAAGTGACCGTTGGGGTCTACGGTTAACTCCCTCAGAGCCTCCTGGAACCGTTGCAGTTCCATCAGCCTTTGAGGGCAGACCAACCTAACTGGTCCATTCCCCTTCTGGAGGAGGTCCACTGAGAAACTGGCCTGTAGGAGATAATGATCCGTCCATGACAAGTGTTGCAGTAATCCAGTTGCGAGGGGATGAATGCATGGATGATGGTGGCAAAATCAGAGCCCAAGATATATGGTCGAAGGCATCAGACCAGATGTAATTTACCAAACGCACTCCTCGCCACAGCTGCCACCTGGTCATCCAGGCAGAGCTGTGAATCGAGGAAAACTCCAAGGCGACGAACCTGAGGAACCAAGGAGGGACGCACACCATGAATGATGGGGGTCTCCACTCCCTCACTCCTACCCACCAACATCATCTCCATCTTGTCGGAATTCAGTTTCAGACAGCTCGCCTTCTTCCAATCCCCCACTGCGGCCAGACTCCAGGTAAACACCGAGACTGCCGGGCCTGGGTCGGATGAAAACGGGAGATACAGCTGGGTGTCATCAGCATACTGATGACACTGAACCTCAAATCCCAAACATGGTGGAAGCGTGAAACTGACGAAGTACCGACAGACACTTGCAAGAACTCCTGAAAGGTCAGTATTTCCCTTTGGAACAGGAACACTTGCTCTCGTCTCAGCCCTGATTGGTACCCAGGTAAACCGTTGGGTATCCAATGTGGAACCTGAAAATGCAGGTATTACCCATGGGTACTAAATTAAGTACCTGTTCCAGCCCTGCTCCCATCCCTAACTCATCTGGCTTGCAGAGCTTGTCCTACTTTTAAAGTAGTCCATGGGAGACAAATTCCCCACCCCAGCTTAGACTTTGGGTGTTTTCAGACATGACACTAACCCCAGTTTAACCACACTTGGAACATTTTTTTATGCATGTTGCAGGGCTGCATAGGGCACCAATACAGCCCTGCAACATGGATAAGAAATGTTCAAGTGTAGTTAAACTGGGGTTAAGCGTCATGTCTGAAAACACCCCCTGTGAGGACAGACAATGAGCTGATTTGGCTGGATTGCATGCTTATAACAAAAAAAAAAACCAAAAAAACCCGTAAGCCCTGTTTTGTCTAATGACTCTGGCGTGATCGATTCTATCCATAGACTACACTGTTCCTTTTGGAATATAATCATCTGATTCCTGTTCTAGCAAAAGTCTGATTTCCACTGACAGTGTGCCAAAGGTAGCTTAGATGACTGAGTTGTTCTAACAGCAGGCTAAGTGCACTTAGGGCTGCCACCTAGACACATTTTTAAGGCACACTTATGAAAAATACACGTTGCCTGCCTAAGACACCAGTGCAGGCCCTGGAACATGTATTTTTCATAGTGTTCCGTAAAACGTGCCTAGGTGACAGCCCTCACTGCAGTCTTTTTGTTGTTCTAGTTATTCTTATTAAAAGAATTTGCTGTTCTCGTCATTAAATAAAAGTCTGATCACCAAAAATGCTGATTCCGCATGTGCAACAGCATTACTTTTGATTCCCAAAGCTCCTCTAATCCCTTTCATCAGGTATGCAACTATCGGAGAAAGAGCACAAGAGAAAACAATCAGACCTCTGCCAAAAAGGCAAGTTAAATTTCCTTATCATTGAGATAATGGCAAAGCAAGCGAGGTGCTGCTTCTACGCTTTACGAATTGGTAGTATTAACATCTGCCCTTTTTAAATGTTTTTTTAAGAACTGTTTGATCAAAAATGGTGTGCCAACAATATTTTAATCTTTTCTCTCATAAATTAAAAGCGATGGACGACTTAATGATATCTTTAATAAAAAATAATTGTTATTTTATAATCCACTCTAGTTGGTATGGTGCAAGTGCGTGCAATTGACATTTAATGCACTTTCAAAAAATGTGTCCAGGCACATTCAAATCCAGTTTGAGCCATAGTCTCCTGAAATCCTCTGTAGAAAGGCCTCTTCCTTGCTGACCTTATCTGGAAGAGAACACAAACATTTTGGAACCACACTAAAAATGGACGACTGCAACTTTGATCCAAAGCCTTCATGAATTGCTGCATCTCCCCTTTAACCTATTTACTATTTTCCCAGTATTCCCAGAAGGCCATCTCCTAACGGAGATGAGACTTTGTTTGTTTCTTACATCCTCCACGGGCTTGCCTCAGCCAAAAGCACCAACCTGCTCCCTCTCTCTAGTCGTCATTCTTTGTCATTAATATTGCCATGTCATGTCTTCATGTCAACTTCTATAGTGCTGCAGCAATCTACAACATCTCTATTGCTCTTCAAACCTCCCCAGGCAGCATCTCTTTTCTTGCTTGTCTCTCCTACCTTCACCAACTTTCTTCCTCTTATTTGTTAGATATCTGAGAGAAACATTTGAAAACAGTGTACGTACAGAATTAAATACAGAGCTTCTCAAGTCATATGTACATCATGAAAACCTAGCAGCCTATGGAACAAAATAAAAAAAAATCTCAACCCTTTCTAGGACATGCAAACATAGGGTATTTTTAGATATGACAGGCCTCTGGGCCCGCCACGTTGAATCACGGACCGGGATCGTTCCCTGATCCCAGTCGGTGAGGAGGCCGGCTGTCCTTCAGATGTGCCTGCCACATCACTGACAGGAATCAGAGAGAGGGCGGAGTCTGGGTGGGGCTAAGCAGTGTGCCGTACAGTTGCATGGCCCCACCCCCCCACACTTCCACAGCCGCCTGCCCTCGGGAAGATGGCAGGCACAGCAGCCAATGAGGCCGCTGCGCCCAACTGCTCCCAGTGGCCGGGACCACAATCAGGAATGGGCCATGGTAACAGATGTTACTTTTAGTCCATCCTGATCGTGATCAATCTAACCACGATTTTGGCTCTGCGGCTGGCTGTAGAGCCGGAACCATGCCTAGCACTGATCCCCACCAGATATTCACTGTGGTGAACATCTGGCAGGGATCAATCAGACTTTACATCAGTCACAGCTACTTCACGGTGTTCACTGTGGTTCACCGTGGTCTTCCGTGGCCACATAACGTCTGAAAATACCCACCAACTCTGTAGCATTATCAAGAGATAGATTCTTGATCACTCATGAACCCCATCCATGATGCTGGAGTACTACAGTGAACCTACCTATTCCAGAGAACTGTTGAGGGAAGGTTAACCTTGAGAGGTAGACAAAGTTCCTAAGGAAAATAAAGCTTTGAAATGGGTTTATGTAATGAAAGGTTCGAAGAGACGAGAAAATTTGTAAAGGGAAAGGAGAACTTCTAGCTGGCATGCTGGAAATGTAAGACGGACTTTCCTTCCCCAAACCTGCTCTATTTTCTTGTACTTTTCAGGATCTAGTGTGACTAGATAGTGTTGAAATGTAGTGGGGGAGAAAGCTACCCATTCAGTCCCACGATCCAGTTCCAGTTCGAGCCATAGCCTCCTGAAATCCTCTGTAGGGAGGCCTCTTCCTTGCTGATCTTATCTGGAAGAGAACATGAACATTTTGGAGCCACCCTAAAAATGGATGACTACAACTTTGATCCGAAGCCTTCATGAAATGCTGCATCTCCCCTTTAACCTACCTTTTTCCCCGATCAGTTGTTCAGCGGGCAGGGAGAGCACACATGCTCCTCCAGGCTGCCCTCCCAAAATCAGCTGTGTGGCAGTTGTGGTGAGTGTGCTCCTCCAGGGCTGCACGGGACAACCAGACATGAGGCAGCCCATTATCCCACACTGGGCAACCCCAGCACAGGTGGGACGACAGTAACACATGATGCATCACCGGCCTCCTCTGGGCGACGCAGTGCATAGAAGTCAGCTGCCTGCCCTGGGCAGAAATTGGTGAACCTCTGGCAGCTACCAGCGACACAATCTGCTGCATGTGGGTTAATGTGGAGTAAGGTTGTCCAAAGTTAGATAACATCTCGTGTGGCTAGGGCTGAAATGAGAATCAAATGATTCTGACAAGAATCTAGCAAGAATTGAGAACCCTCAGGGAGATCTTGAGAAGATCTTGCTAACAGTTAAAGATATTGAAAGATTCTTGGAAAAATTAAAAAGCACTCTACACATGTGCAAAATGGCTCCCGGAGCCATTCTGCACATGCCAGCCCTTTTCCAAGATGGCGTGGGCATAGCTTTTAAAAAAGATTTCTGAGAATCCCGTGAGAATGATATTGAGATAGAACGAGCTGATAATCAGCCTGTTCTATCTCAAAAACCTCACTGAGAGCCCAGTTCTTGATGAGATTCTTGAGATAAGTGAGATCTTGTTTCAGCCCTAGACCTTACCTAAGAAGGTGACATGTTAAAATCTGCTGTATCACTGCTCTGGCCCATTCCCGTCTCAGGCTCTGAACAGTCTTGTATTACTTCCCAAAAGACACTTCACATTAGTATCCACCTTGGTTTCCTCCCTTCCCCACATTAGCAGCAATAAAGGTGTAGATTATTAATGTATTATGTACTCATTTGTATTACTGTAGCACTCAGAGGCATTACCTGAGATAAGGATCCCATCACGCCAGTAGGAGAGAATAATGGTTCCCATCCCTAAGAACTTGCCTTCTCAATAGAAGAGACAGGAAAATGGTGGTTGGGGGAGGGGGGGAGCGAGTCTCACAGTGGCAGAAAATTTAAAACTATCTCTGAAAATTTAAAACAAATCTGGGACATATGAACAAACCTTGGTAATGAGAACTTTGACCCATATGGTTTGACCCACATTCCTCAAACCTTGGAGAACCATATTTGAGCGTTTTCAAAGGTGTTAAACTTTATCCATGCTTTCATAACCTCTAGGCTAGACTACTGTAATGCGCTCAACGTGGGGCTACCCATGGTGATGGCTCGGAGACTGCAGCTGGTACAGAACGCAGCGGCCCATTTCCTGGTGGGATTGGGCTGCTGGGAACATGTTACACCGGATCTTTGGTCTCTGCACTAGCTGCCTAGAGTCTTCCAGGCCTGATTCAAGATGTGGGTGCTTGCCTATAAAGTCCTAAACGGTCTTGGCCCGACCTATTTGCGGGACCGCCTGACTCCCCTGGGTCCTGGATCGNGCCCTCGGGAAGATGGCAGGCACAGCAGCCAATGAGGCCGCTGCGCCCAACTGCTCCCAGTGGCCGGGACCACAATCAGGAATGGGCCATGGTAACAGATGTTACTTTTAGTCCATCCTGATCGTGATCAATCTAACCACGATTTTGGCTCTGCGGCTGGCTGTAGAGCCGGAACCATGCCTAGCACTGATCCCCACCAGATATTCACTGTGGTGAACATCTGGCAGGGATCAATCAGACATTACATCAGTCACAGCGACTTCACGGTGTTCACTGTGGTTCACCGTGGTCTTCCGTGGCCACATAACGTCTGAAAATACCCACCAACTCTGTAGCATTATCAAGAGATAGATTCTTGATCACTCATGAACCCCATCCATGATGCTGGAGTACTACAGTGAACCTACCTATTCCAGAGAACTGTTGAGGGAAGGTTAACCTTGGGAGGTAGACAAAGTTCCTAAGGAAAATAAAGCTTTGAAATGGGTTTATGTAATGAAAGGTTGGAAGAGACGAGAAAATTTGTAAAGGGAAAGGAGAACTTCTAGCTGGCATGCTGGAAATGTAAGACGGACTTTCCTTCCCCAAACCTGCTCTATTTTCTTGTACTTTTCAGGATCTAGTGTGACTAGATAGTGTTGAAATGTAGTGGGGGAGAAAGCTACCCATTCAGTCCCACGATCCAGTTCCAGTTCGAGCCATAGCCTCCTGAAATCCTCTGTAGGGAGGCCTCTTCCTTGCTGATCTTATCTGGAAGAGAACATGAACATTTTGGAGCCACCCTAAAAATGGATGACTACAACTTTGATCCGAAGCCTTCATGAAATGCTGCATCTCCCCTTTAACCTACCTTTTTCCCCGATCAGTTGTTCAGCGGGCAGGGAGAGCACACATGCTCCTCCAGGCTGCCCTCCCAAAATCAGCTGTGTGGCAGTTGTGGTGAGTGTGCTCCTCCAGGACCAGTCAGACCTTGCCTCGCGGCAGGGCTGCAGGGAACAACCAGACACGAGGCAGCCCATTATCCCACACTGGGCAACCCCAGCACAGGTGGGACGACAGTAACACATGATGCATCACCGGCCTCCTCTGGGCGACGCAGTGCATAGAAGTCAGCTGCCTGCCCTGGGCAGAAATTGGTGAACCTCTGGCAGCTACCAGCGACACAATCTGCTGCATGTGGGTTAATGTGGAGTAAGGTTGTCCAAAGTTAGATAACATCTCGTGTGGCTAGGGCTGAAATGAGAATCAAATGATTCTGACAAGAATCTAGCAAGAATTGAGAACCCTCAGGGAGATCTTGAGAAGATCTTGCTAACAGTTAAAGATATTGAAAGATTCTTGGAAAAATTAAAAAGCACTCTACACATGTGCAAAATGGCTCCCGGAGCCATTCTGCACATGCCAGCCCTTTTCCAAGATGGCGTGGGCACAGCTTTTAAAAAAGATTTCTGAGAATCCCGTGAGAATGATATTGAGATAGAACGAGCTGATAATCAGCCTGTTCTATCTCAAAAACCTCACTGAGAGCCCAGTTCTTGATGAGATTCTTGAGATAAGTGAGATCTTGTTTCAGCCCTAGACCTTACCTAAGAAGGTGACATGTTAAAATCTGCTGTATCACTGCTCTGGCCCATTCCCGTCTCAGGCTCTGAACAGTCTTGTATTACTTCCCAAAAGCCACTTCACATTAGTATCCACCTTGGTTTCCTCCCTTCCCCACATTAGCAGCAATAAAGGTGTAGATTATTAATGTATTATGTACTCATTTGTATTACTGTAGCACTCAGAGGCATTACCTGAGATAAGGATCCCATCATGCCAGTAGGAGAGAATAATGGTTCCCATCCCTAAGAACTTGCCTTCTCAATAGAAGAGACAGGAAAATGGTGGTTGGGGGGAGCGAGTCTCACAGTGGCAGAAAATTTAAAACTATCTCTGAAAATTTAAAACAAATCTGGGACATATGAACAAACCTTGGTAATGAGAACTTTGACCCATATGGTTTGACCCACATTCCTCAAACCTTGGAGAACCATATTTGAGGGTTTTCAAAGGTGTTAGAGTTTATCCATGCTTTCATAACCTCTAGGCTAGACTACTGTAATGCGCTCAACGTGGGGCTACCCATGGTGATGGCTCGGAGACTGCAGCTGGTACAGAACGCAGCGGCCCATTTCCTGGTGGGATTGGGCTGCTGGGAACATGTTACACCGGATCTTTGGTCTCTGCACTAGCTGCCTAGAGTCTTCCAGGCCTGATTCAAGATGTGGGTGCTTGCCTATAAAGTCCTAAACGGTCTTGGCCCGACCTATTTGCGGGACCGCCTGACTCCCCTGGGTCCTGGATCGGACCCTGCGGTCATCGGGGGGTGCTCTCTTTGAGGTCCCCCGAGTCTGCCGGGGGGCCATGATGGGGAGGGCCTTCTCGGTGGCTGCTCCACAGCTGTGGAACTCCCTGCTAGTGGAGGCCTATTTGCCACCGGATCGCCCCTCTTTTCATTCCTGTTGTAAAACGTGGCTGTTCTGTCTGGCTTTTGATGGGGAGGATGGGGAGGGTGGGGGGAATGGGTTAGGGTGGTGAGTGGTTAGGGATGTTTAAATTCCTCCTTGTTTTGATAACTTTAAGTGTTTTTATTGTTGATTCTAAGCCGCCCAGAGCTTCCTCTGGCAGGATGGGCGGGGTAAATATTTCTTAAATAAATAAATAAATAAATAAATAAATAAAAATATTCCTAGTAAAGTCAATGGGAGTTCTGCTATTGACTTCAGAGGTGGCAGTCATGCTAGCGGTGTGCACCTTTGAAAATGCCATCTTTCAGGGTGTAGCTAAATGGGAATGGGCACTAGTTAGGACAAACAGGAAGCATTTTAGCTTCTTGTGAGAATATTGAGAATCCAAGAACTAAAACCATCCTGGTACAAATTCTTGGTATTTCTCAGTTTAGAAATAAATAAAATTAATTAATTAAATGATAAAATAAAATAAAAATTTGCTGCATATGTGCAAAGTGGCCACTGGACCATTCTGTGCATGCGCATCTCTTTTCCAAAATAGTTGCCATCATTTTGAGAAGTACAGCCTGTCTGCCCTTGCTCAAAATGGCTATCGTATATGCACAGACCAGCTGCCCTTTTCCAAAATGGCTGCGATGCTGCACATGCACAAAACTGCCCTGAGGTCACTTTGCATGTACACAGTGATTTTTTTTTATTATTATTATTATTCTCACTTAAAATTAAGCCAGTTCTCAGCAAGACTTAAAAAAACCCTGAGAACCAACTTCCTGTCCTAGCACAAAAGATGCAATGTCCCCCATTCCTTTGCTGGGGAAATCCACTCCAGTGTGCATCTGTACTCTACATGCGTGTGAGTCCCTCAGGTATGTGGACCCTGGAATAGCTGCACTACTACACCCTGACAACCCTCAATTAAAAACCCATCATCAGGAATGTCAGGTTGTGAGATTTCTCTGAGACAGATCTAACTCCTGGCTGAACAATTTATATTTTCCTCTGTATCTTTACCTGTATTCCACTTCACAGTCACAGATTGTTTGCACAGCCTAAAGTTTACATCTTGCAATATAGATCATTACTTGTACAACGCATTGTCTTAAATTGGAAAGAAATGAAAGTTTACAGCAAACACCCCAGGGCATGAAATTTCAGATCCAAGTCTAGTAGCCAAAAAATTTTCTTGGTTGCCAAGGGTAAATTAAACTACAAATTTGCATAATTAGTCACCACCTATTTATGCAAATATGCACATTTGCATATTTGTGCATATATAAGTGTTCCTCATCTGCGCACATACCTTTTAATAGCTACTAAGAACTACTCACACTTAATCATGGATCATCCCCCGCAGGGATGGGGACAGCAGGGACGGGGTATGGGGGACAGTGGGGATGGGGGGGTGGAAAACAGGATGGGGACATGCACGCAGGCCAGAGAGGGGCTGGTGGCTACCGGTGCCGGCCGGGCGCTGGGGGCAGCCATACCTGCTGGGCTGCTGCTGCGCCTGCCTCCTCCTCAGCTCCGCTGACTGACCGGCCACTCCTCTCCCGATCCGCCTGAGTGGCTCCAGCCAGCACTGTGAGCAGACACAGCCAGGCAGCCTGGGGGAGCTGCAAGTACTGGGCCAGGTCCCACAGCACCTCGTCCTCTCAGGCCAGAGAGGAGGAGGCGCGGTGGGGCCGGGCCGGTACTTGCAGCCCCAGCCAGGGCCCAGGTTGCCCCCCCCAATGCAGCGAGCCGCGCAGGAGCCCTCCACATGGCAGAGACCCAGCCGGAAGTATGGCTATCGCATAGCCATACTTATTTCCAGGTCTCTGCCATGTGGAGCGGGG
>QEPC01001524.1:3696196-3759567 GCA_003113815.1 Sphenodon punctatus
GGCCTGGCACCCTCTAGTCTTGTCATGGCATTGGTACTGTGGCACTGGTAATTTGAACAGACCAAGCAAGGGTAAGTGGAGCCAGGCAGAGAGATCCCTCTGGCCTCATGGTGCCAAGTGCCAACCAAGCAGCAAGCAGAACTAAAAGCAATGTGGCACCCAATTATTATTATTTTTTAAAAACTGCATGGCATAGTAGAAATAAACATAACCCCCATCCCCCAGCATTGGCCCTATGGACAGGATAGGCTAAACCATACCATACCATGCTATGCTAGGCCAGGCCAGGCCAGGCCAGGCACGCCTCAGCTCCCCGCTCCCCCCAGCCGATTACTTACAGATCCAGCACTGTAGCACACAGCCAAATTCACCAAAGAGAATGGCCAAAATGGCTGCAGCCACTTTTATTTTGCCCTGCCAGCCAATCAAAAGCTTGCCATTTGGCTTGGCCAGCCAATCAAAACATGCCATCTGGGTTACCACCATTCAACTGTCCCCTCCCATACCCCCTCCTACCAAATATAGCACTAACTGACCACCAGCCCCCCACGCGCACAGCAGCGTCCAAAGTTCGCAAAGTTCTCTGAAGAACAGCCTTGGTCCTCGGAATTTTGGGCTTCGGCCTTTCGGAACCGAATACTGTAATCTTTCCCAAATTCTGAAGTTTTCCAAAGGCCAAGTTACAGTCCTACTATTAATCACGTACAGAAGTAATTTTATATGGGGGATTTTATTATGCTGATGTTCATATACCTGCATGCCTGCTTTGAGTCCATGGTTAACTTCTCTTCCATCCCTTCTTGTGAATCTTGACTTTGCATACTCAAATAGCTGAGCTTACACAGAGTGGACTGGAGTTTGCCTGACGGCTGTCCATAAAGCAAACAAGCAACGGGTACAAGGTATCATTTGCCCTGCACATGTCCAAGCACAGATGCTTCTGATTCCGATCATCCTCATGGATTCAGGTAATCAAAGATAGGAGAGAGAGGCCCTGTAAAGTTCTCTGCACACTGCAGCATTCTGTGGGGAAGTAGGGTCTTTTTGTGTACATGGACATTCTGGGAGTTGTGTCTCACTAGGCTCTTCTTGGAGTGTTATCCCTGAGTTTTCAAAATTCACAGATCAGTACCTCTACCTCCTATCAGGGCCTGTCAATCTTGAACTCACGTCTCCCAGGCCACAGCGCTACTTGGGAACTATACATACGCCCTGCTAACAGCAGGAGCACCTGAAGGACTGCTTCTCTCTTCATGCCTCTGGTCCCTGATTGGCCAGCCCCCATTAGCTGCCTAAACTGAGCCCTCATTAGCTGCCCTGAATTCTATAAAGACAAGCAAGGAAGTTGTCTGAGCAATGAGGTGCAGCAAGGGAGAGAGCTCCCGTCCGACTGGAGACTGGGGTGTGGCGGAGCAATGCTTGCACTTCTGCTTTTCCCCTGCGCGCTCTGGCTCTGCCAAACGGTGTCTGCGGGTGGGTGATCTGCCTCCACGTGGAGCCTGCAGGTCCCGCTCTCGAGAAGGGGGCGAGGGGGTTGCCTGGTGCCCGCCTGAAGCTCTAGGCACTGCTGGGTTCCCCTGATCATGTCCCGATGGTGCTTCCCATTGCAGGGCACTGGCCAGAGTGGGGGAAAGGTGGGGCCGCTCCGAGCGGACCTCCAAAGTCGAGATTTCAGCCTGTATGGTCTGTGCTGAGAGGAATTCAGCCAGCCTGCGAGCCCGGCTCCTCTGAGTGCGGATCTTAAAGGCTCTACAGATTGGGCAGGCAAAGGTGTCGTGGGACTCACCCAGGCAGAAAAGGCAGAGCTGATGGTTGTCACTCTTGGGGATAGTGTTAGTTGTGCAGTCTGCATAACAGTGGAAGCCCCCTCTGGCTCCCGCTTCCATGTGTAGAACACTGATCTGATCCTCGCAAAGGTGGGGAAAAATGAACTTAGGAGGGAAGCTGGAGGGTATTTTTATACTCTCCTTCAGGGAGGGAGGGGGGGGACTATGTCACTCAGGGAAGCCAATTTTGCTGGAATGCTTGCTATAATCCAATTTGCCAACAGGGGGCACCAACAATACCTAAAGTGGGACTTTGGCTGAGAGGATAACGAAGAAGAACGAGGTTTCCCGCTTGTGTCCTGCTCCTGACCCCTAGTATGTGCATCTTGCTCCAATCATGTACCTCACCTCAGCCCTTGCCTTCCTCCAGACAGCCCGGCACCTCGCTTTGGCCCTTGTCCTGCTCCAGCCCTGAAACACAACTCAGTCCTCACCTTGCTCCAGCCCAGTACTTCTCACTTGGAACGCTGCTTCAAACAGTTCTTGCCTTCCCTGTCTTGCACCTCCATTTAACCTCTCCATCTCAGACCCAGTATCACACTCAGGTAAAAGGTTCTGGCTCAGTCCCCCAGTCTCTGTTTGACTCCCTGACTTTAGATCTTGTACTGCTTGACTACCTGGCCTTGTCCAGATAACCCAGAGGACCTTACCACCCCTGCCCTGTTTTCCACCTTAACCCCCGATGTCAGCGTTAAGCAACAAATGAAAATTGGTGTTCCTTGTATTTGTTTTCTGGTTTCTGAGTCTCCAGGGTACACTGGACTCATGGTTTCAAGCTTTTCTCCGCAACTACTAGCACGGAGATATTTTTTTAAAAAATCTAAACAGATTTTCACCATTTTTTTGTGTATTACAATGTTAAACTTTCACAGACCCCACATATCTTGAGATCTGGAAACCTTAGGTCAATGCTTCTCAATCGGTGGTCATCCTGGAAGGGTCTGCAGTGGGTCCCGGGGCAGCATGAGCCTTGGAGCTGCTGCACTGCGTCCCTTTCTCGGGCTCCTTCGGCTATCTGTGCTGTTGAGGTACATGGGTGGAATAGGGGGAGATGGGAGGGACTTGGCATCCCACAGCTATCCTACTTCTTCAGCTCTTGCATTCTGCTGGGATAGAATCCCCCCAGCCCTGCTGCTGCTTCTGCTGCCAGTGCTGGGACTGGGCCCCCTCTTGCTGCTGTCACTATTACATCAGTCTGACCGCCCGTCGCACACCTGCCCAGCCCAACAAATAGAAAATTTGTTCTATTTTAATTTTTTTATTAGGTCCAGGATTTTTAAAATATGTTTTGGAGGGTCTCACCCACAAAAAGGTTTTAGAACAACTGCTATAGGTTTGCACTTTCCCCAGAGCTTTCCCAGACCAAAAACTTGCCTGGCTCTCTTCACTGTCTCTGAATGCAGATCTCTTCCCTAAAGGCATACTTAGGACAAGAGATGGGGTCTAATTGGGAACGCCGTTCTTTAGTATTTCTATCTATCTTTCCTCTTTTCCCTAAAAGAATTTGCTATTCTGGATGATGAACTTGTTGGATTGTGCAACAGTCACAAGTAAACGCCCATTGCAAGTCCAGCAAACGTAATGTGGGGAAACTAAGGACCTGGGTAACATAACACACTACCTTGGAATACAAATTGAAAGAGAAGATGATGGAAGCTATCTTCTCAACCAAAGACAGGCAATAGAAGAGATGATAGAAAGTTTCAGCATGGGGGGTGCAAAGGCAGCAAATACCCCTATGGAAACCAGCTACCCAAAGGAGATCAAAGAACCGAGCTTATTGCTGACAGACAATAAGCAATACAGAAAGGCGATAGGAAAGCTCTTGTACATTGCCACAATCAGAAGGCCTGACATTGCGGTGGCAATAGGTATACTGTGTAGCCAAGTCTCTGCCCCAACCCAAAGGGATTGGAATGCACTGAAGAGGGTCTTACGTAGGACTGTAGTGGAATGTCGCAGTAATAGTTATTTCCGCTGGAAACAGTGTTTCCGCAATTAGTGGTACGGCGTGGCAGAAGCTTTCATTCCGCTAGTTTCATTCCGCTACTTCCGCAGTTCCACTAATTTCATTCCGCTACTTCCACAGGCTTCGCAAAATAGCGGAAACATGACATTTTTGCTACTTCCGCCATCCCGCCAGCGCCACAAAATAGCGGAACAGCGGTTTTCCGATAGTTTCCGCAATTTTTCCGCAATTGCAGAATGCCGGCGGAATTAACGGAATGTCTGCAGAAAAGCCGCGGTGTGGCGTGGGCAATTCCAAAATGGCGGAATGGAATCGCGGCACAGTAACAGCTGCTGTCACATCAGCCCTAGTCTTACGGTACCTGAAAGGGACTGTGCACCTCAAGCTACGGCTCCCAGCAACGTCAGTGTCAGACTTGATAGGGTACGTGGACGCAGATTGGGCTGGAGACCATTCGGACCGAAAATCTACCAATGGGTACCTATTTTTACTTGGTGGAGGACCCATCAGCTGGTGAGGTAGGAAACAAGCCTCGGTGACACTTTCCTCGACAGAGGCAGAGTACGTGGCAGCGGCACACACCAGCCAAGAAGCTATCTGGTTGCGACAGCTTCTGAATGATCTGGGGTAAAAACTGGACAGATGCACGCCAATCCTGGAAAACAACCAAGGACGTATAGCGCTGGCGCAAACAGAAAGAATCAACCCCAGAACCAAGCACATTGATGTAAAATACCATTCCCTGAAAGACTCACAGGAACAAGGACTCGTAGATCTGCAATACTGTCCTACAGAGGATATGACAGCAGATGTGTTCATGAAGCCACTAGCAGGGGAATGTCATCGCAAGCTATTAAGAAGAATGAACCTAGTGGGTTTGACTAGTGACAGTTGAGGAGGGGTGTTGGATTATGCAACAGTCACAAGTAAAAGCTCATTGCAAGCCCTGCAAGCTTAATATGGGGCTTGTCCAGTAAGGGGGAGGGTCAGGGGATGAAATGGGGGGGGGGGGTCTCCTTGTCGCCTCTCTTCTTCTCTCTCTGTCCTTCATCTTCATCTTTTTCAACTGACCCAGACCCTGCCGTCTCGTTGCTATCCCCGTGTCTGGAGGCCGTGGCGGAATGGATGTGGCAGAGCAGACTGAGCTCAACCCAGATAAGACGGAGGTGATGTTGGTGGGGAAAGCGAAGGAGGTAGTGGCCCCCCTGATTGGGGGGGTTCGCCCTCCTATAGCTCAGCAGGTCCGGAGTGTGGGGGTGATATTGGACGCAGATCTCCACCTGGAGCGGCAGGTGGAGGCAGTCGCAAAGGCTGCTTTCCGTCAGTTATATCTGGTGCGGAGGCTGCGTCCGTTCGTCTCCGGCCCAGACCTGGCCTCCCTCATCCATGCCTTCGTCACCTCGAGGCTGGACTACTGCAATGCGCTCTACGTGGGGCTTCCCTTGTTCCTGGTTCGGAGGCTGCAGCTAGTGCAGAATGCGGCAGTCCGGCTCCTTTCAGGGACGGGTCGTCGGGAGCACATAACACCTGTGCTCCGGACTCTGCACTGGCTGCCAATAGCGTGCCGAGCCAGGTTCAAGGTTTTGGTATTTTATATGTTTTATTGTGTAAGCCACCCCGAGTTGTTCGCAGGAGGGGCGGGGTAGAAATAAATAAATAAATAAATCTTGTCCCATGCAGTCTGTACAGTATGGAAGCATGTCTTCTGAGTTCTTAGTAAAGTTCTGTTTTGAAGAAACTTCTACTGTGTGTTATTCAACAGAAAGCTAACTCTACAATAGAACTTAGTATTTCACAGTGCATACACCAGCAGAGAACCGTCATAAACTTCAGTTAGTACAATCTAAAATTTAGGTAGGTAAAAGCAAGCAAGCAAACAATGTGAGCTTGAGTCACGAAGAGGAGAGGGGTTTAATGTTAATGTTAATACACTTAGTCTGCACCGAATGCTAGCCAGAGAGCAAAATGGTTCAGCAAGTAGTAAGTGGTCTCCAAGGGCTTAATTATCTGTATCATGTTAGGCTGCAGTAGGCACCCTAAAAATGATATTGACAACTCTACCAGAGCCAAGCAATTGATAATTAGGCAGTAAAAAGACAGCCTCAATACACCCATCACGACTGAATGTGCCCAGAACATGGACAAAATAACATCATATTTGTTGTTGATGAACATGGGGGTGAAGAGTTTAACCATTTGTGGAATCAGAACCAGAGCATCAGAAAGAGAAAAGAAACAAACTATCTGGGTAACATTTTCCAAAGCACCTAATTCACTCCAGAGCTTAAGTTCATTTTTCCCAAAGCGGACCAGGCAATCAGAAGCATAAGTCCCATTGACATTCAATTAAATCTGGGCATTAAAAATACGGATTTTTAAAAATCAAACTTCAGCAACTTAAATGCCTGGATTTCACAGGTCACCAGTGGAGTACAGACACCAAAGCCACTTAGATATTTTTGAAAAAGAATTGCTAAGTGAAAATGAGGCTTTTAAAATGTTATCCTTTTTCATTAGCACTTTTTAGTGCTTTGCATATCCAAGGACTCAAGCCAAGCAAAGTTATCTTATAAACTGTTGCTGTTGTCTTCCTAATTGTGCTGCTCTATCACTTCAATTATCCTGTTTTATCAAAGAGCAATGGGGAAAAAAAACAAGAAAAAAGATCATCCCTGTGGTAAGCCAATTGCTTTCACTGAGGTCACTCTGAGGATTAGTATGATTCAGTGCTCCTAAAATATTTACCATTATAATTAACAATAGCCCTTTTATGTAATGTAATGATCTACAATTATGTATCATTTTGTATTGTCTGTCATTTCCAGGTGCATGCAGTACCTTCCCTTAGGAATAGCCCAATATTTGTTTATTATACTCCTTGTAATGGCTAAAACACAAAAAAGGTAAAATCAGTCTAGGTAATGTTCCTCACAGGAACTGAACTGAGCTGGTACAGAAAGGACATTGGAGCGGTTTTCCTGTTTCCTATATCAGCTGTCACTGAGCACAGCAACACTTCCCCTCTGTCAAGTAGATGTTCAGAACCTGGCCCCTGTTCCATGTACCAGCTAGGGAAGAGAGGGATAGAACCAATGGACACTTGGAAATGTGCCAACTTGGGAATATTATCAGAATCACTAGCTGCCTCGGTAGAAGAATCTGCACGCAGCTTGGGAAAGGAAAGGACAGGAAGCCCAAATGCTACATATCATGGACCTGGCCTGCCTGACAGTAGAACAGAAGGAACATACACTGGAGAGGAGGAGACAAAAAGGACAAAGAGTGTGGTAAAAGGGAAAGGTGAGAATTATGGGGCGAGAACAGAGAACCAGGGAAGAGAAATAGAGGGTGGGGGTTATCTTCGACATGCACACAGCATGCTCGCAACGCATGTGCAACCGACTGCAGGCCCCTGCTATCGGAGCGTGCGCACATATGCAGGTCGGTGACACCATCCGACAGACAGACACATGGGTGAGTGTTAACTGACTCCCAGTTGATCGAAAATGCTAAGCAGAGCTCCACGCAGCGCGAGTTGTGAACCCCACTCATCTCCTTCCCGCATGGAAGGAGATAAGCTGGGCTCACAAGAGGAGATCATGACCAGTGCGTGGAGGTTCCTTCTCAGCCCCCCCCCCCCTCTCCAATAGATAACACACCAACGTGTTAGTCCACAGGCCAACACAAGGACGTGCCCAGTGGTGTAGTAGTGGTGTAAAAGTGCAGGTACTCTTCATGAGACCCCCCACCCCACCCCCAAGACTGCTGAGGGGGGCCACGGGAAAAGTGATGGAGCTCCGTTCCCCTGCATTCCTGCTCCACTACACCACTGGACATGCCTTGGCCCACATGATGTTTTCCCCCTGCCTTGGCAGGACACCATGCGGGGGACCCAGACCAGGAACATGTGTTCCTGGCCCAGAAAGGTCTAATAAATGGCCCAGTTACTACCCACTCATGGGTGGCTATCATGTCATTTATTAACACCCAGAGAGGAGGGGTGTTAAGAGAAAGAGAAAGGAGCAAAGAGGCGGGGAGAACCTGAAGGTCTAAGCAAGATGGAATAAAAGACCACAGACATCTTTAACGTACAAATAAATTTTATTAATTCCCAGCATGTTTTATCATGTTTCCTTTGCAGGAAAGCTGATCACCAAGGGCAGGGTTCAAGTGGAGCGGAGGATTCAAGTGGAGCGGACAGATGGAGAAGGAAGGTTTTTGTCATGATTACAACGCCAAGAGTGGGAGCCACACCATCACTTTCTTCCCCACCGGTTCAAGCATTCATTTTTATGCCTTGATCTTCAGCACAGCATGGAGTATATTTTCAAACAGCCATGTGGTTTTTTTAGCCATGCCACTCCCATGGTGTTTGATAGGAACCCTGTGGCTAAAAACCCCTTGAAAACATACTCCATAATATCTAAACAGCATTCTGTTTAAATGGTACCCTGTTAAGTTGTCATTCATACAACATGAAGGAAGGAAGATGGAGATTTTTTTTTTTGATTTTTTTTTTTTTTTTAAAGTACAGCATTCTGATTATTAATACGCAGCAGAGATCTCTAAATTTATACAAAGAAACGTGGTTTCTTTCCCCAAAAAATGTCTCACAAACTTACCAGCAATTATGAGTTTTATATAAATGGCAAATCCAGGTGGCATTTATTCAAACATCACAGGAATGCACGGACACACACTTCCAAAACAAATTGCAATAATCCTCTCCTGTCAAGAGAGATGCTCCCATGCTCAGAAGGGAGACTCACATGCGAGGCACACCTTGAAAATACAAGTAGCTACTGCGTGCATTTTATCTTCAATTCCAATATTATCATACCATGCTGAGAAAACATTGAATGGCTGCAAATTATTCAAATCAGATCTAAACAAGAACAATTTTGGGCCAATATTTATGCCTGAACAGTTTGATCCCCCACTACTATCTACTTCTAACGGTGGCTCCATCAATTTCGATAGGACTCTGCATGGAGTATAATGGGAGGAAGTACTTCCAGGGGCAGATTTACTACAGGACAAGCTAGGGTGACTGCACTGGCTCCCCTATTTTCTCCACTTCTAGCCCCACGGTGGCCCCAATATTCACCAGAACAGGATATGGGATCCCCATTCCCTCCCAGTGGGTTCTCAAACACATCCGCCTGCAGGACCCAAGGAGGGTACCCCCAAGAGGGCATGAACATGGAGAGGGCCCCAATGAAGGTGCCCCCAAGAGTGTGGGGCCACCAGGGGCCTCGCATTTCATCTTTGCCCTGCGCCCCACAAATTTTAAGGTTAGCCCTGAGTACATCAGAGTGATAGTATGTTGATGAGGAAAACGGTCGCAATGACATACTCAGGTGATGTAAATTGGACCAGCTCAGCTTTTGTCAACGGTACTTAGCCAAATTGCAACAGCTGAGAACCCAGCTCATTAGCATTTGGGGGCGGGGAGGGGAAGGAAATTTGAGCCATTTTTCTAGTCTCCTGGCAGTCAAAAGGTTTAGTGCATCATTATACTATAGAAGTTCTTCTTCCATGACTCAGTCATTCTTTCACCACTACCCAGGAGTTCTTAAACTATTATGAAAATTTTGAAATATCCTTTTGCATATCTAACTTTGTGCCAGAGCCCATACTTAAATGTCTCTGAAAACTGAGCTCAGCAACGAATTAAAAAAACAAAACCAGATTTTCAATATTTTAGGAATCCACAATTGGGCCTTATAATGCACTGTTGTGTAATAGCTATTCTGGTTTGGAAGATTCTGAATGTAAAACAAATGGATGCAAAAGGCAAACAGATTTCAGGTGAGCTGTACAGTTCTCCACTGTGGTTGCGGATCTAGTAAAATTGCAAACATGAGCAGTTTCACTAAGCTCGGTAGGACAACTCACAGACCTAAACATAGGCAGAATGTTGGCAAATTGCTTCAGTGAACAGATGGCATGTATTTCACCCAGATCTGGTAGAAACAAAGCCTCACGAGTCCCCTATCCTAAGAAATAGTTTAGTAGTTCTGCACAGAGATTCAACTTGTTGTTTCTTGGGACATGAATCAACACTAAGAAACTGATCCCTTTGAATCCTTAATTATAGTATTAGGAAAGTTGAAGCAGCAGCATTACCTAACAACACATCACTGCAGCACAGGGCATGAAGAAAACTATTCAGACGTCCATGTCGTCCTTCCCAGCTGATAACAAAACAATTCCAGGAAGATACAATGAAGAATAGCTGTGCATGACAGGTGCTTTTGTATATAAGGACAACAGCTAAACAGCAATGTCCTGGAGCCTTGGAGCTTGAAAACGTTCACTGTATCCTGAAGGAAATTAATGGGTTTGTTTCACCTTATGCAAAAACTCAATATTATTCACTGGGAATAACAGAGCAGAGATCTCCTTGCAACTTAAAGGTCTAAAACTCCATGATTATGGGTGCAATTCTGGTTCCACTGCTGTCAGTGGGAGTTCTGTTATCGATTTTAATGGAATGACAATTACAGCCAGTTTGTTCTTCTCAGTAACCACTCAAGCTATGGTTGAAGTCCAGAACTGGTATATATTTATCCAAGTCCCAATACTATCTGATGGGGGAAAATAATCAGAGAGAGAGAGATGATGGAATGCCTGTGAACCTCCAAGCAAATGAAGGCACTTTGTGTATAACGTTTGACACTGAGATTAGCAGAGGTATCAAAAGGTAAATGGAGGAAATGTCTTATTTTAAAATTATTCATATTCACTCCAATTTATGTTTGCTGCTTTCTCACCTTTTTTTCTTCTATGGCAAAATATTTTCGTATTTATGTTCACTTCAGGACCAGCATAAAATGAAGATGCTTAAAGTACTTTTATTAGCAAAGTACTCATATAATATTCTTGTGCCTGCATTAAACCATCTGCTAATGTCTCACTGCAAAACCAATTTTTCTCTCCTATCAGTTTGTTGAGAGCAACTGTCATACATTTACTTAATCCCAGCCATCCAAAACCCTTTTATACATTCCTTTCTGCATTCCTCTAGCATATCATGTGCTTGAAGAAATCCCTTGGCATGCAGATTGCATTTTTAAGCCTGTTCAGAAAATAAACTGTCGTCGTTTTGGAAATGTAAGATTTTTCCATTTTAAAATATACTATATATACATTGTTCAACATTTTGGGAAAGCCTTGAGTAACTTTTTTTTATCATTGAGGCCAAACACCTAAACATAGGTATCATTTAATAAGTAGGACCTGTAAATTTGGAAATAAATCCATTATCTGGGAAGAGCTATATGTCTTATACACTGAATGTTCACTATCAAATTGTGGCTTAAAACTACTTGTCAATATTCTGAGCATCTCTAATGGAAACAAAAATATCTGGGGTGAATCTTGCAGAATCTATCCACACAGATCTGAACAAGTTGCTAGCTTCTGGAGTTGTTAAAGGAGAGAGATAAGTATTTCATACTAAAAAAAGGAAATACAGGGGATTAGGAGAAACCAATTTTTGGAACTTAATAAGAAATCACCTACAGTTAATTTTCACCTTGGCTAAGAGAGTTAATTTATATTTCATTTCACAGGAAGAATTAACTGATTTAAGAAACTGTTTACACAGTCACTGAGCGTGATCCTCAGCTCAGTTCCCTTCCATGAATCTCTACGCAGAGTGCTAGTGCTGGCACTAAATATAAACAAAGGAACATCCCATAAATAGGAATGCAAAGAGAAAGGACACGCATGTGAATGGACAAAAATTAATCTATTATATACAATTATCAATATAAACATTTTCTTTGAATTATATTTTAAAACCTCATGATCTTTTATAGACACACTTTTACAGCTCAAACAAATGTGTCATAACTCATTTTCAGTTGCTCTAGGCAACAAAGTAGAATGGCAACATTTTGCTTTTATGCAGCTTTTTCATACATGCTTCCCAAGAACCCAGAACACATAAGTAAACGTCTTCGAAATTAGGGATTTTGGCTGTCTCGGTTTTGGGTGATACTCCGCATTAGACATCCTAAGTGGTCTGGTTTTTCAGAAAGCGCTGACCCACCATCTCAATCACACTAAGACCAGTCATACACTCAAAAGCTGAGAAAGACCAAATTATCAATCACTTCTGAAAACCTTGGCCATTCATCATAAATGAAATGGTATTTTTATCCCTTTTTAACTGAGGCATGGAGAAGGTTATTTTCAGACGTGATGGGTCTCTGAGCCCACCATGCTGAATTCCGGACCTGGATTGTTCCCTGACCCTGGTCCGTGATGATGCCGTTCATCCTTCAGACGTGCCAGTTGCATCACTACCGGGAATCAGAGAAGGGGCGGAGCCAGAGTGGGGCTGAGTGGTGTGCTGTGCGGCCCCACCCCCACAGTCTTCCGCCCTTAGGGAGACAGGCAGGTGCAGCGGCCAACGAGGCAGAGTGTGGAGTCCTGCAAGGTTCCATTCTGCCACCTCTCCTGTTCAATGTGTATAATATAATATCTGAGTGTATAATATTTGAGTGTATGTGTGTATGAATATTCTCTGTGTGTTTGCCTGAATATTTTAATAGTTTTAACTGGATTGCTGAATTGATTTTAATTGATTTCTAATTGATTTAAATTATTTTAATTTATTTAAATTCATTTTTAATTGAATTTGACGTGTGGCCCCCGGCACGCTCGGGAACCAACAATGCGGCTCTCGGCCTCAAAAAGGTTCCCCACCCCTGCTGTATATGCAGCCACTCAGTGAGGTCGTGAGACAGTATGGGGTCCGGTGTCATCAATATGCTGATGACACCCAACTCTACCTCTCGTTTTCATCAGATCCAGACCCAGGAGTCTCTGTGCTTACTGGCGGCTGTGGTGGACTGGATGAGGGCAAGCCGACTGAGGTTGAATCCCGACAAGACAGAGGTGATGATGGTGGGTAGTGCGGTTGGGGTAGTGGCTCCCATCATTGATGGGATTCACCCCCTACTAGTCCCCCAGGTTCGCAATGTGGGTGTGCTCCTCAATTCTCACCTACGTTTAGATGTGCAGGTGGAGGCTGTGGCGAGGAGCGCATTTTGCCAATTACATCTGGTGCATCGGCTTCGGCCGTATGTCTCAGATGGCGACGTGGCCGCCATCATCCTTGGGTACATTACCTCAAGATTGGACTATTGTAACACGCTCTACATGGGGCTACCCAAGGTGACAGTTTGGAGACTACAGCTAGCGCAGAATGCGGTGGCCCATCTCCTCATGAGAGTGGGCTGCCATGAGCACATTACACCAGTGCTCCAGGCTCTGCACTGGGTGCCTATAGTCTTCCGGGACCGATTCACATGTTGGTGCTGACCTATAAAAACCTACACGGCTTGGGCCCCACCTATCTGTGGAACCGCCTCACCCTCCCACGTTCTGAATCAGTCCCTCTAGTCCGCCGGGAGTGCCCTTCTTGAAGTCCCCCAAGTTGTTCAGGGGGCGACTATGGAGAGGGCATTCTCAGTGGCTGCCCCTCAGCTGTGGAACTCCCTTCTGGCGGAGACCGGGTGACCCCAGACCTCCTCTCAGTCTGTCATCAATGTAAGACTTGGCTGTTCTGCCAGGCTTTTGGTGAGGGAGATGGGTGAAGGGTGGAGTTTTGGGGGGGGGGGGTTGATTATTTTTTTTATGTCCCCCATTATGGTTGTGTTTGTTTTATATATGTGTTTTTAATATATATTTATACTGTTTTAAACTTTTTATTGTAAGTCACCCTGAGCTCCCTTGGGCAGGAGGGGCGGGGTAGAATTTATTAAAATAAAAAAATAAAATTGGAATGTGTGCATGCAGCTGATTTAACGTTAATGATACCCACGGTAATATTAGAATGTGTAAATGGCTCAAGCCTCACAGGGGCTGGATGGAGAGGGGCGCATGGGGCTCAAACAAGGGATGCACCTGCTCGCCTTAACAACAGCTGGGATTCCCCAGCAACCCCTCCCCTCGGGCCTGCAGGTGGGGACACTGACTATTCCTCCTCCTGCTGCTGCTTCATCACAAAGCCTTTTGTGTGGCTGAAGTGCCTCGTCAAAAATTAAAAGCATCCATTAAACTTTATTTTTGCATTCCACCCGGAGCCTTCTGGGAAGGGCGGGTAGAAATAAAAATAAATAAATAATAAATAAATAGTAACAATTAACTTATGGGCCACTAGTTCCCTGCGCAAGAGAGGAAGAGATTCACCTGGCTACAAGCAGCCTCCAGAGGGATACGGGAGGGTAAACCCGGCATCACATTACGAAATTACCCAGTAAATTGTGTAACGTGTAATCAATCCATTAAATTCAATAATGGAGCCTTCAAGGTCACGTGACTTTTGCACAGGAAAGCAAACACATGCAACAACATAACATGGGCATGCAGCTCAGCAGGAATCTCATGTTATCGCAAATTTTCCATGAGATACAATCTCACGTGAAAATCGGCACATAGGGAAACAGCCTGAGAAGGACCAGTCTTGCTTAATAACACATCCACTGGGAATACGCCCTAGCTAAATCATTGGCAGAGTCACCAGTGGCCCCTGTTTGGTATCCACTCTAAGCAGTAACTCACATGTACTAGAACTTCTGTCATATTGCTGAGAGGGAGTGCATTCCTTTAAATTATAAATCCACCTTCCAAATGCAATTTTTAATTGCTATTGTAATTCCTGAAGTGAAAAACAAATAAAAATAAATACTGGCCTAAGTAATTTTTTTCTTTTTTTAATGCATTTTGAACAACAATGTAAACAATGTTTCTTCCTCTGCCTTTTTAAAGTACATGAACCCTACGGAATCTGTCAATTCTCTGCCTTGAAACAGAGTCAGAAACAATAAGGAAAGAAGAGTGTGAATTTTAGACTCCTATTTGTGGTCGTATCATCAGCTCAACACCACAGCACAGCAATCGGGGGGGTGGGTGGGGGGAGTAATTGGTTTCATGTAAATTAAAATTACACAGGACGTACTTAGCACAAACACACTGCTTCTAAAAATTCATTTTCTTCAATTACATTTTCAAACAAGTGTGACAATTCAACTGAAGTACAAATAGCCTTTTACATGCATGATTCTGGCTAGTTACCAGAGTGAAATTTGCCTCCCTCTAAGCATCCAGATCAAATCCTATCTCCACTTGTCTTTTAATTAGCAGTATCGTAGAATTCTTTCATTACATGAGGGAAGAGACAAACTACCACTTACAGAAATTCTGGATTAAGTTTTCCTTGCCTGAATATTTGCAAACATCGCATTTTGATCATAACCTTAGAAACATCACACGTAGCTTTAGGTCATGAAGGTTATTTAAGTACAAAACTTGGTTAAGACATTTTTCAAAGAATGAATTTTTAATAGAAAATGTGGGTTTGAGTACACTAAAGATTTCTGAAAGAAACACGTTTTAAAATAGTTCTGGTATGGAAAATTTCAAAATACAAAAATATTTAAATTCAAAAACTAACTTGAAATCAAGACAATCTGGGAAAAAACCAATTCATACACATATTCAAATTTTTCAAATTTGTTTTGGATGCACTGCTCTGGCTCATTAGCCTGCTGTGCACTATGTTCCTACTGATGATTACGGCACCGATTCTCACGGCTCAGTAAGCCCCAAAAGAAGAAAAATACATATTGGATGTGCAGTGCACGTGGAAAGAAAATTGGCTTGAAAAACACCAAACAAAATTTTGGATTTTTGTTTTGATAAATATCTAAGAAATCTTGTTTCCTGGGTCAAAATGGTGTATTCTACTAGTAGCTCTTAGAGCTGGCTTGCCCTTTGTCTGGCATCATGACAGTGTCCAGAGTTAAGGCTGGTTAATAATTACTATTGACTAAGCTTTAGCCTAGGAACCACCGTGCTCTTAATCAGTCAGTATATATACACGGGCACACCTGTCTAGCCTGGTCCTAATGCTGAGAGACTTCAAAGCTCCCACCGTAGATGAAGATACAAATCAGGTGGAGAGTTCTGTGCAGCAACATTAACATCACCTATGTTAGTGTGCATAGTCAGTGTGGTGTAATGGATAAGTGCGCAGAAAACAGGTGGCAGGGGGAGACTTTGGTTCAAGTCTCACCTTAGCCTGAAACTCACTGGGTGACCACGGGCCAGTCATAATATTCTCTCAGGCTAACCTACCTCACAGGGTTGTTGTGAGGATTAAAAGTTGTGTACATAGTTCTATGTGAACTAAGGTAGTTAAAAAATGCAGTGAGTGCCATGGCAGGGAGGAGCTAAATAAAAATTATTATTATTTTTCAGCCCTGCCTCAACTCTGATGTTAGCTGGCTCCTTTCCCCCGCACACATTCTGCATCACCATTATGATGTGATTGAGGGAGGGAGTGGTGGGGGTGAAAAAGGGGGTCTAGAAACTGTGTACTAATGTCAGGTGGCTTGGTTGGACTGGGTTAGGAACTGCTGCACACTGGAACAGTCGATCTGTAGGTGACCTGGTTGCAAAACCCCAATGTATGGGTTGAGGTGGCACACCCAAACCTGCTAATGCAGTCCTGACCAGGCTGCAAAGTGGCCACTAGCCACGGATGCCAATTAGAAACTCATTAAATTACTGATAATCACATTTTTCTTTTACTAGCAACACCATAAAAAGTTTTAACTACTCCTAATCGTGAACTTTATTTTAAAAAAAAACACATCTGGCAATTTTTAATTTTTTTTTAAACCAGCAGCAATGAAAAAACAAGAGTTTTTACCGATGGTCGGTAAATTTACTGAAGCTGAACTTAATATTCAAAAAAATGAGCAAACCCGTCACATTACCCTATTTGAATTGAAAATGGCAAAGCAGGTAACTACTTCCTCTTTTCATTCCATCAGGCTTCCATTCTGATTATTTCAGGGTGGGGTTTTAGGTTTTCTTTAGTTAGGTTGTTTTAGTTTTTCAGTCATTTTAGCAGACATGGCACTATTGCAAACGTGCAATTGCCTAAGATAACATGTAACCAAAATACCAAAATGACAGAAACGAAAAGCTAAAAAAACTGAAATAACTGAAATGGAATACACCAAAAATGGATGTGCAAATATCCATTTCAGACATGGGTACTATTTGGGTATTTGGAGGGCTACTCAAAAATAAGACCACCTATGATTAAGAGATCTACCACCTGTTTCAGCTCCAAAATTTGCTGATGGTTGACAACCCTGCCAGCCACCACTTGACTCCTGTATGAATCTAGTTCTACAGATTTAAATTTAACCTGGATAAAGGAGGAGTCTCCTTAGGCCTTGTGCTACACCGGCTGGGGAGGAAAGTATAGTGAAGGAAACAGCAGTGACTGTCAATGTTCATGCGTGTCCATCACTCCTGCTGCTTCTTCTGCAAAAGTCATTATGTGCTTCTCTACTACTTGCTACTCTGCAAGTTGCTAAGTGGTGCACAGAGCCACTTCTCACTCCTTGTGCTGTGGGATGCAGTTTAAAAATAACAAAATAACCAGAGAGATGAAAGGGAACCCAGTTCCAAACTCCCAAGGGCTTGGTTCACACAAGCCGGAGTGTTCTGTTGTTAATCAGGTGCAATTATGTCATTAGAGCAAGATTCTCCCTTCGGGTTTCTTCTCATGGGCACTGAGAAGCAGGATGCCACCTGATCCTTCTCTTCTAGCAGCAGCTCCAGTGCTCTGTGGGCAGGTATTGGCTGCAAAGGGCAAAGGAAACAAGCTAGCACACCGTAAAAACTCAAAGACACTGGCGTCAGAGAAACCAGGAAGAGAAGCTGCACACTGGGAAGGGGAGGAATATATAAACAGTTCCTCTTATCACAGCACTGCTCTCCCAAGCAACTTCTCTGAATTGCAATATTCCCTTGCTGGATCAGCCATGCTGCTTTGGAGAAGTGTCTGCTTTCACCCCATACGTTACTCCGAACCACCAAATTCGCTTGGACCAAAGTTCACACAAAAAACAAGCTGGGTATTATTAACCTGTAGCAATTGTACGAATAAGCCTCAAACTGCATGGAAAACTATGTTTGGAGGTATGTTATGGTATCCTTATGAAGGCATTTCCTTTAATGATATGACAGCCAAAGTTGCTGCTCAACACCCTACATAACATACACTGGCAGTCTTCACCCAGTCTGTAGAGGTCAATTGTCTGAATCACTCAAACACCACTACAATTGTTACTGTAGTAACTGACACCATTGGTGGCAGTCTAAACAGAAAGGGCAAGGACTGAATGAATTTACACTTTCCTGCCACCAATAATGAATTTGTTCAGTGGCTTAAGTAGGGAACATTAGTCCCTCGGGGTGTAAATCCAGCCCCATTTGCTACTACTAAACTCACTTTAAAGTCTGTATTTTTAGGCAGGCTGTTGCAAAACAACTGTGAGTAGGATTATGAGTAATTTTTACACTTTAGCTTAGGGAAAACTATTTGGAAGAAATGAAACTCAAATATATTTAATATTTCACTATTATTTGTCCAAAGATATCTCTTAACCTTCCCCCCAAAAGCAAATATTATGAACCTGAACAACAACAAAATGTTTGTACAAGGGAAATAGAATTTCTACTCTTGCAATTTAAAAAGTGCAATCAAAAGCAGGGCAACAAAACACAAGATGTTAGGTTTTAATGATCTGAACCAACTAACCCCGTAGTAGAGGCCTGGTAAGGGATCCTACCCCTTTAAGACGAGGTAGAGGGCAGGTGACCCTTTAAGAAGAGCCGCCGAGGTCAGTTGTGGGCAGCTGAGGTAACAACAGGCCAGGTGCACAAAGAGGAGAACGGATACCTGAGGGATCGACAGTGGGAGCAGGGTTAACTGGGGAGGCTGAGGAAAAGGAGAAGGACCACTGGAGCCACAGATGATCAGCCATGTATTGTGGGGCTTGGAGCCAGTGGCTCACCCAGAGCCGCTGCCAGGAGTGCCAGAGACAATGGCAGAAGCCAGAGGAGGTCTGGGTGGCTGGGAGCAACTGAAAAAGCCTCCAGAGAAGTGGAGGCTCCCCAGGATGCTTGAGCTCAGGTCAGGCGTAAGAGAGCACTGGCCCATATCCCGCAGGAGACCAGAGGAGAGAGAGCTGGAGCCAGGACGAGTCAGGGGTCCCCGACGAGGGGATGACATGGGCTAGCTGGGACTACAAGCAGGATAGAGCAGCACAGAAGGTACAAAAGGGATGTGGTGGCTGGGAGGGACTGTGTCCACATGGGACTTTTGGGACCAGCTGCGCTCAGGGGAGGAGAACTTGATGAGTAACAGGGCCACCATTAGGGCCAGGGTGCGAGCCCTGTATATACCCGACTTTTTTTTTTTTTTTTTTTTTTTAGGAGAAGCAGAAACTGCTATAAAGATATATTATTGTGTGTACTAATTTGGTGAAATGCACCAGATAACAGAAGTGCCATAATTGGGTCAGACCAAGGGTCCATCAGCCCAACATCCCATCCCCAACACTCTCAGTCACTTAGGATATAAATCACTTATATCATTTAAGATTGTAAGCCGCCCCCGAGCTGCCTGTGGCAGGAGGGGTGGGGTAGCAAAACTCTGTAAATAAAAAAAATATATAAGGAGCTGCCTAACCGAGTCAGACCAATAGTCCATCTTAGCCCAGTATTGTCACAACCTGACACGGCAGCAGGATGTGAAATCCAACTCTCCAGGGTCTCCAGCAGAGGCCTCACCCAGGCATGCTACCTGAGACCCTCTGGGATCCCCAGCAGAGGCCTCAAGCATGTGCTCTACCACCTGAGCCACGGCCCATCCCAAACTTCAGAGAAGTACGCAACAGGTCATAATGAACTGATTCATTCTCTGCTGTTCACTTTCAGCTCCCAAACAGTCCGAAGTTACGTCCCACAACTTACTTGGCAACTAGCCATTAATGGACCTATCTGCCAAATAACAGAACAGACTTGGAAGACTTCAGCAATGGTCTATTCTTTTTTTCATATAACTATATTCAACATTATATTTTTTACATAATTTCCAATATGTAAAATTAACACCATTTTTGTCTTTAAATAAATAAAAAATAACCCACAGGATCTTTCCTAAAGAAGTAAAACAAACAAGCAACCACCACCAACTCCAACATCAACAGCAAATTGTATTCTCTATAGCCCCAATCCAGGCTCCGCATAGCCCCAGGCACGTGAGCAGACAAAAACTTGAACATGGGGTCCGCGGAAAGTCCCGCTTCCCAACTACGTTTCCACCATGGCAGCCCCGTTTTCCCCTCTCCCAATGTGTTTGGGAGATGGAGGAATTTCCCCAGACCCCCGTTCATGCAGTACACTATGTGGGCATGCACAATTTAAGTTTTGTCAGGGCTTCAGTGCTGTATCTGTTGTGTAGTAAAATCATATTCTTCCTTTCTTTAAACACACAGTTTCTATAGCACGGAGAACAACACATGTGCAAGAATAATGGACATGATTTACTATATATTAATGGTTTCACTGCATCTAACTAGTTCTGAAATATATAATCAAATGCGTGTGTGTGCGCGCTTTTGACTAGCACACTTAAGGGAGTCTGTTTTGAGTAATGCTTCCTAATATTTTCCCATCACTATGAAGTTTTCATGAATAGCAGTGCTCATAATTTATAAAGATAACATTTCATGATCATTTCCCCAAGTTCCCTGATACCATTTCATATTGCCTCCACACAGATGTTTAGCATTTGTTCATGAAATGGCACATCAAAACACAAGACGAAGCAAGCATATATCTTCCTGAAGTGATAACATTATTTGACTACACTTCACATAAAAAATGTGTATGGGTCTGAAAAACAGTTAAGTCTTGTTTTATTCCAGTTTCCTTTAATGTATTTCTTCCTGAGAAGCTTTCAGATTCCATATCATCATAATGATAAATCATACACACCCCTTTTTTGTTTTTAATCAAAGGCACCATTTAGGGGATAAGACATCAGTGAAGAGTTTCAATAATTCCTCTCATCATTAAAGCAGACATGTGAACTTTGATAAAGGGAACAAGCAGCCCCCTGCCATTCACAGCTTCGGTGTTGCCCCCAATCTGCAGAGGAAGAGGATTGGCGGGAGCCTTCATTTACTATTTCCATGCTTTTTCGAGTACGAGTCAGTTTGTAAGAGCCTTAACTCTTCTCTTAAACCAAAGGTTTTATCATCATAGAATTTCCCTGTTCCTGAAAGGGTAATACGCTAAATTCCCACTCCTATAATGCTAATAACCTTAGTTGCATTTTTTAGCACCTAGGAACAAACATCAGTTTCCACAGCAAGAGACAGAGGGAATGGAACAGGACATTACTTAGGAGATCCTGTCTCACTTAATTTTTTCCCTTGCTGCTACAAACTTACTAAGTTACACAGCAGAAGGAGTTCCATCCAACTCATGTACAATTTCTCAGTACACACAATAATCTACAATCTATCCTCGAACTACATCCCTTCTTGCAGTGAGTTACTGTTTTATACCTAGCCACATGCTTCCCTCCCTTCCCGAGAAGTCACCTCCCTCCGAAAAACAATCAAGTCCTACCCAGGTCATCCGGGGTCATCAGACCAGAAGCCCAGGTCATCTCGCTTTGGATCAGGTGAGCACTGGGCCCTACCTGTGACCAGGCTTGCCTGGCTCTGAACTCCAGGAGCCTGGCCTGGCAGTCCCCTGGCACTGGGAATAGGGAGGGCCAAGTCAATCCACTTTGGATCAGGACTGCTTTCTCAGAGCACCAGGCTCTGCCAAGGGGATGAGGCTGGCCAGCTGACTGATATAGGAGCCTGGCTGGATCCGCCCACCTCATTCCCTTCCCTGGGGGGAGGGAGGGTAAATCAACTGACTGAAAAAACAACCAAGTCCCACCCGTGTTCTGCACTGGCTGCCAGATTCAAGGTGTTGGTTTTGGCCTATAAAGCCCTACATGGTCTTGGTCCCTCATATCTCAGGGACCGTCTTGCCCTCCGCGTCTCAGAGCAACCCCTTCGGTCCGCCGAGGCACCTTTTTGGAGGTCCCCCGGGTAAAATAGGGGGCCACAATGGAGAGGGCATTCTCAGTGGCCGGACCGCGACTTTGGAGCTCTCTTCCGGAGGAAGCCCGCCTGGCCCCAAATCTATTGGCTTTCCACCGAGCCTGTAAAACCTGGCTGTTCGCCCAGGCATTCAGGGAGGAGGGGTGGGGGGGGGGGGGGGGGGGGGGGGGGGGGGAGAGAGAGTTTTCTTTGGGGAAGGATTTGGGGTTTTAGAAACAATTTTTAAGATGTGGTTATTGTTATGTTTTAAATTGAATTTTATTGTTGTATTTTATTTGTTGTAAGTCACCCTAAGATGTCATAGGCATGAGGGGGCGACTAAAAAATGCAAGGAAATAAATAAATATAAATAATAAACCCATGTCATCTCTCTTTGGATCATGTCCCTCCACTCACAGCATCAGGCCTTTCCTGAAGGATCTGCTGGTCCTCCCTGGCTGACCCATTGCTCTAGGAGCCTGGCAAAGCCATCCCCGGGGAGAGGGCAAAGGGAAGAGATAGGTCAACCCACTTTGGATCAGATTCCTCCAACCAGAGCATCATGCCTTGCCCAGGAGGGTGAGGTGATCTGCCCGGTCTGGCCTGGGGCTCCAGGAGCCCAGGCGTAGCTGCCTGCTTTCCTCCCATTTCGGAGGAAGATAAGTCAACCTCCCGGGAAAATGATGAAGTCCCATCCCAGAGCCCAGGTCAACTTGACATAACTTTAAAATGTCATTCTCTCCACTGGATAACATGGGAAGTTCAAAACATGGTAACTTAAAAACTACACCCCATCGTAACTTAAAAACCCACGATGGGGTGGATTGGGGAGGGGGGTTCTGTCCTTTCAGTTTATTTTTAGCATTTTAATGTTTTTAATGATATTTTATGGGTTATTTTTATTATACTATTTGTTATTTATGCACCTTGTAAGCCACCCTGAGCTGCTCTGTGAGCAGGAGCAGGGCGGGATAGAAACATGATGAAATAAATAAATAAATCTAAACTTAGGAACACACTACAATGCACACCTGAATTTTCTGACACTTCAACGCCTCCAGATGAATAACTTAAAACAAACTTTTCTGTGTCAATAAAAAATGTCGCTAACAGATAAAAATTTCAGCCTCCACAACTTGAAGTCCTATACCTCAGCTGTTTCTCAACCAATCCAGCTGATATTTGGAAAATATATACCCCTCACCCAAGCAATCCTCCCTTCAAAGTATTACAGTGATCCAATAAAACATCTCAATTTTATAATGAGTAGAATGTTCATGATTTTAACAGTGATGCAGCAACCTTAACTATAGAGCAATTCCCACAGCTCCATAATATATGAAAAAAAGTGATCACATCTTTCCTTAGCTAAAATTTCATAGTAGTTTTTCTAGCGTGATCCCATTACCACAACTCAATTATTTTCTGAGCCAATCACTGTGTGAATAGCCCACTCCTTAACACCCAGCACCCCTTAACCTCCATCCTAGTACCTTGAGTCAGAATTGTTGTTCTACATTGTTCCCTTTGCTTTGACCTATCGGCAACTGGATTGTAGATGACTAAAGGAATCTGCATACCAGACAGTGTGTGACAAGGAAGTAGAAGGGAAAATGGAGCGCAAAAAATGCGGCATTACATTGGTATTACCTTTCAGGTTTTGAAATACACGGCAAAGCAGTATGGGACCCTGCTGAAACAGAAAGTTGGTAAATTGAGAAGCAAAACGACAATTGAGACATTACAAAGTACCAAAAGGTTCTCAATTTGACTGAGATGGTATCAGGAAGTGGTATTTTGATGGGAATTCCTGTTTTGGTGAAATTTTGTTTCAGCCTTAGTTTTGAGGAGCAAGGGAGTCATGAGCAGGCAAGGGTGGTAGCAGAAGCAGAATGGAGCTCCTGGACAGTAGCGTGCCGAGAAACATACACAGAGAGATAGGAGGGAGCAACCTGTAAATGGCATGGGCCCACTTGTGATCCTAACTCCCAATCTGTGAACCTCTACATTAGTGGAAATTCAAACACTGATCCTCCCTCATTTCCTTTCACAGTTGGAATTCAGTACTTGAAAGTCACAAAATTCAGAATAATAAAAACTGTCTGAAGAGTCAGACCTCTCTGTGTCACAAATAAATCCCTAAAGAATTTGGTAACTGTATGGAAAGTTCTGTCCACTGTCCCGTCAGATGAAAAACGAAAAGATCAAGAATACATAGTTTCCAGAGCCCTAAAGATTACTTACAGTGCAAAAAAGCCCTTGTTTTTAGTGATTTATGAGCTTTAAAAAAGATTTTGAACAGGTGTCCATTTTAAAGGACAGGCTACCGCTCAGAAGGGTAGCTGGTAACTGTCGCTGTCATCAACGGATATATTTCTTTTAGATCACAGGCATTTTTTTATGCATCCCAAATTAAAATCTTATAATATAGAACTTTAGAAACAAGTTAGAATGTCGGAGGTATTTTTAATTTCATAAACCTTTTGTACAATTCCTCATTTGTAAAATGTTAATCTACCTGGAAAGACATATATGTCAGAAAGACACGTCAATGGAAAAGATCCAGTCAATCTTTTAATTAAAAGAGCACAATGCAGGGAGTGCATAAAAAATGCAGAGCTGAGTCATTAACATTCAGACTTTTGAGGAAATGATACGCATCTTTTGCCAGGCAAGGAAGAATGCCTCCTGCATAAACTGCTATGAGTAGCTGGTTAGTAAAGCGAATTCCTTCAGAAACAGCAAAGGGCTTATAACTGTTTGGATACATTCATTCACAGTAAGTGCCAGTGGGCTGTTGTCTTCTATTTTATCACTCTTGTCAAATATCCCTTGAGCTCATCTACACTTAAAAGAATATATGCTTCACCTATTTTTTTAGGTGGAGGAAAGACTGGGTGAAAAGAAATGTTTCCATGTTTCTTCCTACACTTTAAAATGAACTATCAGTTTTTCTTTTTATTTGCACACACAGGGCCAATCCAAGGTACATGCATGTATCAAGCACACAAATACAGTGTCTGCGCCGATCAAGTACACACTGTGCGTGCACCAAATGCAGGATGTGTGCGCACACAATGAATGGTTTCCTACACTTGAGGCACACACATACTTTGGATCGGGCCCACAGTGCATTCGTGGGGGTTTCTTGAAAAGGAACAAAATCTCAAGTCTGCAGACCAACAAAGGATCTGAAGAAGGTAACCACACAGGAGCAGCACATTATCTGCTATGCAGGGGCTTCCATAAGCATGTTCAACCAGTGCATCTGGGTCTGACCCAATGTTAGTGCAGGGTCTCTGAGTGCATCAATGAGCAATTCAGCCCCATGTCAGGAGGGGCCCCACCAGAATCTCTACGTTTTTCTCATCGTATCTCAGCTTGTACCTGTATGCCTGATATTTTGCATGGCAATACAGACATGGCTCTTGTTAAGTGCAGTACATGCAATGGCCAATTACTATGCATCCGTGTATGCCCGGTCTATGATGCAGAAAAGTCATCGAGCAGGAGCTACTGCTGCTGAGGGTGGTAGCAAGTTATGATGTTTTGTGAAAAAGCACTTCCTTTTGCATGTTTCAAATCTGCTGACCCTAATTCTTCCATTCTGAGAAAGAGTAAATCTGTTTTAATGGAACTACATTTAAACCAACAACAGGGTGTTTAGACAAGCACCTCCCCACCCATCATGCATGTTGCAGGGCTGCAGAGGGCACCAATGTGGCCCTACAACATGCACGTGGGTGGATAATGCGTGCGGAGGCACTTGTCTAAAAACACCCTTAGTCCTTGACTATTGTAGAAATAGTTTCAGAATGTTGTGTTGTTTCACAGACAACACACCAGTACTTTACCTATGAACACCAGCTTATATCTTGGTCTGCTTGAGTAACTAGAAGTAGTAGTAATCAATTTATTTGGCAAACTTAGGGTTATAGTCATAATTAAAGGAAAAAAACAAACACAAAAAACAGCACAGTAGTACAATATAAAGGAAAAGAAAAGAAAAAAGAAAACAACACAAAACAAAAAGGGAAAAAGAAACCAGCTATCCACAAATACAGCTTTACTATCTCTGCATCACAAGGTAATGCTAGTCTAGGGGAACAAACTCCAAAAAGTGTTTGCGTCTGACAAAAGTATCAATAAAAAAAACGGATAGTAATTTGGGTCACTTCCTGTTTTTCATCTCGGAGCAAAATATTCCTTACAAAATCATCAGATCAACTTGGGTAAAGGTTTAAGAAGGATTGAATATAGTCAACACGAGGTTTATCATATAAGTGGCAGCTAATCATTAGATGTTCAGTGGATTCTACCTCTTACTGGTCGAAGGGACACAACCTCCGATCGATTGGGATTTTTCTACACCGACCATCCAGGAGGCATGTTGGTAAGGCATTAAAACGTGCTGCCATAAAAAGCCATTTCCCCCTTGGCAAGTAATCAGGTAACAGGTATTGAGACATAGTATTCTTGGCCGGGGCCAAGCTTGGATAATAACTCATATGAGCTGATAGCCCCACCTTTTCCCACTCAGACTGCAGGTCTATAACCCGCCATCTAGTCTGCATCTCTGCCCCTGCAGTCCTTATGTCCTTAGATAGCAGATAGACCTTTGATAAACCCAAGGAGGTCAGATGACGCTCAATCTCCTGGTGCCAAGAGCTCCTATAAGAGTCCGCAATAAGGAAAGGAAACAAGCCTCTGGGGTCCGGGCTACTAATTCTTAACCACAATTTATGGGCCAAGCCCTAAAAGACCACTTTCTCTGGCCCAGTTCCAGATGAATAGCAGCTCCAGGAGTACCCCCTGGCGCCCTCAGCAAGGTTCTCAAAAATTGTGATTGGATAATATCAACATTTGGTAAATTGTGGGGTGGCCAGAGTTCAGCCCCAAATAGGAATTGGGCAGAAGATTTACCATTAAAAGCTTCCAGGGTCATTTTAAAGGCTACTTTCCCTGATTGTAAAAAAAGTTTTCTTAGGGCAAAAGCAGAACTCCTAGCTTTGGCACCTGTTCCCTCAACATGGGGCTTCCATTTCCCTGAATGGTGGAAAAGGATGCCCAAATATCTAAATTCCTTCACCTGGTATATTGAAGTCCCTCCGATAGACCAGGTATACTGGTTTCCCCTACAAACTTTAGCACACACCATGACTTTAGATTTAGAATAATTAATCACAAGGTCATTCTCTTTGCAATATGTGGCCACTGCCTCTAGCTGTCTTTTCAGCCCAATTCAAGTCTGGGAAATAAGGACCAAATCATCTGCGAAAAGCAGACATCCAATGTGGCATGAGTCAACACGGGGGATGGGGGGGAGAAATGCAATTGGGCCATGCCCGGTATAATATCATTTTAAAGATGTTAAAAAGAGCAGGGGCAAGCATGCAGTCCTGCCTCACCCCCCAGTTTACTTCTACCTTGTCAGAGACATGGCCACAAGGGCCCAGTTTAACAGCTAATGTAGATTTAGCATAAAGACCTTGAATTAAGGAAAGTAGTCTCTGATCAATTGAAGATTGTTTAAGCTTTCGCCACAAAAGAGCCCTATTGACCGAATCAAAGGCCATCCTGAGGTCTAGGAAAGCCACAAAAAAAGTTTATTGTAACGCTTGCGTGACTAGGATCAGCTGAATTCCAACTGGATAATATAGCACTTTTATTGTGAACAGTGCACACAAAAAAGCCTTTATAAATTCAAGTTTAAAGGAGATTGAGAATCTTCTCAAGGGCCTTAAGAAAATAAATAGGTCACACAATGACAGAAAGAAATTTGGCGTGGATAAGAGCACGATACCGTAATGCACAAAAGAAAATTGAGATTTGACCTACTCATACATGTTGATGATTCTAAATTAACTACAACCACTTAGAGAAAAAAATGCCTAAATGCCCTTCTCAATGGCTCATTGGAAACACATGCTCCATATTCAGTGATGGCCAAGTGAGAAGCACAACACCAGATTATATTGTCTAGGTTGGTCCGCCCTCGGAGGCTGATGGAACCGCAGCAGTTCCAGGAGGCTTTGAGGGAGTTAACCTTAGACCTGGAAGGCCGCTCTGCAGATGAGCTTGTCCAGCATTGGAACATCTTGTTGGGGGAGGTCATCGACAGGGTGGCTCTGAGACGTCTTCTCCCTCCGTCTCGTCACCGCAGGGCCCCTTGGTTTACTGAGGGGCTGCGGTGTATGAAACAGGTAGGTAGGAGACTAGAGCGACGCTGGCATCGGACTCGCTCTGAATCTGAACGACTTCTCCATAGGACCCACTTGCGGTCCTATGTTGAGGCTGTGAGGACAGCAAAGAAGGAGTTCTTTGCTGCCCTCATAGCGTCTGCAAAGTCGCGTTCAGCGGAGCTGTTCCGTGGTGCGGGGGCTGGTCAGTCCGGCCTCCCTCTGCCTGGACGGGGGCTTGTCCCAGGCCTGCTGTGAGGAGTTTGCCACCTACTTTGCAGACAAGATCACTCAGATCCAAAGTAACTTTGACACCGGATTGGAAGCAGTAAGCGAGGGGCACGAGGTTATGGAGGCACCGTCTGGTTGATCTTTACTCGCCAGCCACCGACCCGTCTCTAATCTTCTATTTTTAGGGAAGGTTATTGAACGGGCAGTGGCACTGCAGCGCCAGGCGCATTTGGACAGCATCAGTTTCCTTGACCCTTTTCAATCTGGGTTCCGCCCCGGCTACAGTACTGAGATGGCGTTGGTGGCCTTGGTGGATGATCTCCGCCGAGAGATGGACGCAGGATGTTCAACCTTTGTGATCCTGTTAGATCTCTCGTCCGCTTTTGATACCGTGGACCATGGGCTGCTGTTGAGATGGCTGTGAGACTTGGGGGGTCTGGTCGGGACTGTCCTTGGATGGTTCCGGTCATTCCTCTCGGGTAGAAGCCAGCAGGTGGTGCTAGGGGCTGAAACATCTAGCCCCCGGGCCTTGACCTGCGGCATTCTGCAGGGTTCCATTCTGTCTCCACTGTTGTTCAATGTGTATATGCAGCCCCTGGGGGACTTCGTGAGAGGGTTTGGGGTGCAATGTCACCAATATGCTGATGATACTCAGCTGTACCTCTCATTTTCAACTGACCCAGGTTCTGCTGTCTCGTTACTCTACCAATGTTTGGAGGCCGTGGCGGATTGGATGTGGTAGAACAGACTGAAGCTCAATCCCGATAAGATGGAGATGATGGTGGTGGGAAGGGCGGGGGAGGTGCTGGCTCCCCTGATAGGGGTTCGCCCGCCTGTTGCTCTACAGGTTTGGAGTCTGGGGGTGGTTTTGGATTCAGGCCTCTGTCTGGATCGGCAGGTGGAGGCGGTGGCTAAAGCCACCTTTCGCCAGCCGTATCTGGTACGGGGGCTTCAACCTTACCTCTCCGGGTCCGATCTGGCCACTCTCATCCATGCCTTCATCACCTCGAGGCTAGACTACTGCAACGCGCTTTACGTGGGGCATCCCTTGTTTCTGGTTTGGAGGCTGCAGCTAGTGCAGAATGCGGCAGCCCGTCTCCTGACGGGGACAGGGCGGCGGGAGCACATAACACCAGTGCTCTGCACTGGCTGCCTATAGCGTACCGAGCCAGATTCAAGGAGTTAGTATTGATTTACAAAGCCCTACATGGTCTGGGCCCCTCATATCTCAGGGACCGCCTCGCCCTCCGCGCCTCAGAGCGATCCCTTCGGTCCACTGGGGGCGCCTTTCTGGAGGTCCCCCATGTAAGACGAGGGGCCACAATGGAGAGGGCGTTCACGGTGGCCGGGCTGCAGTTGTGGAACTCCCTCCCAGAGGAGGCTCGCCTGGCCCCAGGCCTGTTGGCCTTTCAACGTATCTGTAAGACTTGGCTGTTCGCCCAGGCCTTCGGAGGGAAGGGGAGGTAATTTTTGTGGGAGATGTTTTAAATTTGTTTTAATTATATTATAGATTTTTTTAATGTTTAAAAATTGTTTTATATTATGTTGGAAGCCATCCCGAAATGCTGTAGGCATGGGGGGTGGCATATAAATATAATGAAATAAATTTAAAAAAAATAAAATTAAGAAATGAATCAATAATAATACTGCAAATATTATGATGCCATTATAGCAATCGACCTTGAATACGAAGTTCAGGTTTAGTCACCTCGTCTTTGAAAAGGACATAGCCAAACTAGGAAAGGGCCAGAGACGGACAACAAAAATGGATTGGCAGGCCCGTGAAAAGAAGCAAACTATTTAGTTTAGCAAGAAGATGAGTCACTACTAAATTATATAGACATACATAAGGTAATGAGCAGCGTTACGTAAAGTAAATTATGTGCTGCTCATACATTCTCTTTGAGACTCAGCCCTTCAATATGCTGAGAACTCTGACCATGCAAGTAATCCCAATTTCTCTATTAGGATCATGTGTATGCTTTGAACAGTGAATTCAACACTTGTTGAATCAGAGCCAGGATACTCAGCAACTTTCCGTGTCCAGCCCTGACTAGAACACAACTTAAGGTCACCCAATGTAGTTAAAATGCCACAGGTGTAAAACTGCTAAAAGAAAATAAACCTCGGAGCTCAATGACAAGATTTTACTGATGTCAAAACCTTATCCGTAATTTTTTTTAGAGGGTGGGGGGAAGAGGACTAGTTATTTATAGGTGAGATTTTTAAAAAGTAGCTAATACAAATCCCGTTGACTTTCGGTGGCACTTGTTCTATTAATTTGGATGTTTGGGGATGCTATATGCAGTTACCCTAAGGGACAGATCAAAACATATGCATGTTTTATTTTACTACCCTAAGTAGTCCCATTGAGGCATCTTTCTTGTGTTTATCCCTAGCGTACCTGAGTATATCTGTTAAAGTCAAATTCATAGTAGCAAAGTTAAGCATGGTCATAAATTTTCTGCATGACTGGTCCTAAGTAAGGTAGACTATTATAAAGTATATCCATTCTTAAGAGTAAAAGAAAGGCTAAATAGCGAGTTGTTTGTCTATTTGTACAAGTAGCTAAAATCTGTAGGAGTTGCTAGATCCCCTTGACCCACATAAGCCCATGACCCTGGAATGGAGGGGAGAGATTTGTGGGGAATGCACTCCCCACTATCATTGCACATATGGGTACCCATTAAAAGTATTCATCTCAAGAACTGTATGTAGTCATTGGTGATTCTACACAATCCCTGGACATTTTAGGCTAGCATTCATTTAATTTACACTCTCACCAGTGGTTTTATAAAATGACTACTAGTGATGTTACACCAGGGGCAGATAAAAGGTAGATAGATCACAAGCTAGTTTCCAATAAATCATGGTGTGGGGAGGGGGACCAGCCTCTCAGAAATCATCTCTGGTGAGGAGAGTGTGAGCAGTACACTCCACACAGTTCCTGCCTCTGAGCAGGAAATAGGCTAGGGAGCTCCTCCAATGCGGCAGCTAAAGGGAAGTGCTCCTCTGCGCACCCGAGACCACTTGCTGAAGTGCCCTTGAGCTGGGAGCCAGCAAGAGTCCCAGCCTGGAGATCCAAAACTAGCAAGAGAATGTGAATGTTCACCAGTCATTTTACAGCGACACTAAGATAGGCCATCAAACCTGTGGAATATTCCAGCAAAATCCTACCATTTCATATGTTGCTGCTTTGCAGGATGGGGCGGTATAGAAATCTACGAAATAAATAAATATGTTTGCTTTTTTGTGTGTGTTTACTATTAAGTATAAGTAAATCAGTGACTGTACACCATCAATGGCAATCTGACAAATTTCACACCATCGCTGGCAATTTTACACCATCACTGGGGAGTTTACTAAATCAGGTTGACCAGAACACTAACTTACACCAGTGATTTTACACATTAATGGTCACATATTAGTGGGAGTATGCAAGAATTGCAGAACTCTACTCATTCACTGCTACTTAATAGTAAACACACACAAAAAAGCAAACATATTTATTTATTTCGTAGATTTCTATACCGCCCCATCCTGCAAAGCAGCAACATATGAAATGGTAGGATTTTGCTGGAATATTCCACAGGTTTGATGGCCTATCTTAGTGTCGCTGTAAAATGACTGGTGAACATTCACAGTCCCTAATTTCAACTTTCGCTGACATATCTACAACAAACAATTGTAATGCAGAACTCAAACAGATACCATTTAAAATCAAAGCAAATTTTAAAACCATGCAACCACCACAAAAAGAGACTTATTTTTAGGGCATGACATATATGGAACAATAGAGAAAAGTTTTGGTACTACACAGAATTAATTTATTTTTATTTATTTATTTTTGCATTTATATGCCACCCCCTCCTGCACATGTAGCTCAGGGCAGCTAACAACATTTTAATACAAATAAAATTATAAAATTAACCCCACATTAAAATAACCCCACAATAAAACCCCCACCCTAACCCAACCCACCCATCCCGTCACTCTCGGAAATAGCCCGACAGAACAGCCAGGCCTTACACTGTCTACGAGGGGGGGGGGGGGGGGTCTATGGCCAGGCGAACCTCCAACAGGAGGGAGTTCCACAGTTGCAGACGGCCACGGAGAATGTCATTCCCATGGTTGACACCCAGGAAACCTCAAGGAGGGTGTCCGAATCTGATGGGTGAGGTGACCCTAGATGGGGCCCAGGCTGTTTAGGGCTTTAAAGGTCAAAATCAACACCTTGAATTGGGCCCGGAAAACTATCGGCAGCCAGTGCAGAGAACAGAGCACTGGATTAATGTGCTCGCGATGACTCATCCCCTTAAGGAGATGAGCCGTCGCATTCTGCACCAGCTGCAGTCTCCGGACCGTCACCAAGGCTAGCCCCACACAGAGCGTGTTACAGTAGTCTAAACTTGAGGTAATAAAAGCATGGATGATTGTAGCAAGGTCCAAGTCCGAGACATATGGCCTAAGTTGTCATACCAGACGTAATTGGCAGAAAGTGCCCTTCGCCACAGCTGCCACCTGGACATCCAGGCGGAGCTGCGGTTCCAGAAGCACCCCCAGACTACGAACCTGAGATATCAGGGGAGAACAGACCCCATCAATGATGGGGGCCATCACTCCCCTGGCTTTCCCCACAGCATCACCTCTGTCTTGTCATGATTCAACTTCAAGCAACTCGCCCTCATCCAGTCCATCACAGCCGACAGACACCAGGTAAGCACCGAGACTGCCGGACCTGGGTCTGATGAAAGAGAGAGATATAAATCAGAATGCTGATGACACCTTACACCAAACTCTCTGATGACCTCCCACAAGGGCTGCATATACACATTGAACAGGAGTGGGGATAAGATAGAACCTTGTGGGACTCCACACGTGAAGTCCCAGGGAGATTAATAATCACCAAACACCACCTGCTGAGTTCTCCCGGCAAGGAAGGAGCAGCACCATTCAAGAACAGCCCCGTCCACCCCTGCCCAATCCCGCAACCGAATCACCAACAACTCATGGTCAAATGCAATCTAGAGTTCTAATAGGATAAACAGGGTCAAACGACCCTGGTCCAGCTCTCAGTAGAGGTCATCAACCAAGGCCAATAGCACAGTCTCCATGCCACAACCCGGATGAAAGCCAGACTGAGAGGGATCCAAGAAACTGATCCAGTCCAGATGCTCCTGAAGCTGACGAGCCACCACCAATTCAATAACCTTCCCTAAAAAAGGGAGGTTAGAGACCGGCCAATAGCTGGCCAGGGCATCAACGTCCAATGATAGCTTTTTGAGCAGTGGCCACACCACCACCTCCTTGAGGCAGTCTAGCACCCTGCCCTCCCTAAGGGATTGACTATCCCGGCCAGCAACGGCCCTAGCATCTCCCGACTGGCTTTAACCAGTCAGGACAGGCATGGATCTAATTCACAATAAGTGACTCAAACAGCTCCAAGAACATCACCAGCATCAGACACACATTGAAATTCATCCCATAAAACAGGACAAGTTAGAAGTGCAGTCAGCGATTCAGGAGTGGATACCTGGGTGCCATACTGTTGACACCTCCCTCACCAATGGATCCCCCGCCTCACGGCTGGTGCAAAATATCATGTTCTGGGTATGTCCTCCAACATGTGTGGGGAAACAACTATCTGAGACAGGCCCATGGCTGCTATGGTGGCCATGAACTCACGCTCCACCCCTCCAATACCGGCATCAGCATAGATACTGAAGTCCCCCAGGACCGCTGTCCTGGGAAACCACAAGACCACCTCCGACATTTAGCCATGAAAATAATGAAAGTCCAGTTTGAAATGCTAATAGCACACACATTTTTCAGAAGGGTAAGTTTCCTACTTGTAAAGAGCCTTCTTCAAGTTGTATCCAGTCACCAAAGTCCCACTATGATATTGCAGCACTCTCTACTGCTGGACCCAGATTACAGCAAGCATTCTGCAACGTTAATGTCCAGCTCCCTGACATCACCCTCCAGGGACATATATTTATTTATTCATTAAATCAAATTTTTATGCCATAAGCTCAGGGTGGCTCACAAACCATCAAAACAATAAAAAACAACCCACCAAAACCCCCAACCTTCCCACAACCCACCACAAAACCCACCCAATACCATTTTCCCATTCCCCACATCCAACCCCCCATCCCTGCCTGTCAAATGCCTGTACAAACAGGAGGTTATTACACTGCCTTCATGCCACATTAGACGCTCATGCTCAAACAAACCTCGGGGGGAAGGGAGTTCCATAGTATTGGGGCAGTCCACCAAGAGCGCATCTCTGTGAGCCATATTTGTACAAACAAGACTTAACAGATGGTACCCACAGGGAGGCACTATCGACCAATCACAAGGGCCGCAACTGGGCACGGAAGAGCAGGTGGTCTCTCAGATACGTAGGGCCCAGACCTTTTAGGGCTTTAAAGGTCAAAACCAGCACACTGAATTGTGCCTAGAAAGCTATAGGCAGCCGGACTTCGGAGCACCGGTGTAATGCACTCCTGGCACCTCGCCCCCAAAAGGAGGTGAGCTGCTGCATTCTGCACCAGCTGCAACTTCTGAATAGTCATCAAGGGCAGCCCCACGTTGTATTGCAATAAGCCAGTCTCATGGTGATGAAAGCATGGACAACAGTGGCCAGATCCAAATCAGGAAGAGAAGGCTGCAGACTCTTTACCAGACAGAGTTGGTGAAAAGCATTCCTGGACGCCGATGCAACCTGACAATCCAGGTGTAGCAAGGAGTCCAGAAGCACTCCAAGCACTCCCTCTGGTCAACCTGATTGACCAGAGGGAGGCGTACTCCCCTAGCCCCTGAAACAGTGACATCATAGTAGACTCTGGTCAGGTGGTGTGAAGGGTCAATGCCATGCTCAGCTGTAGCCATGGGCTGCTCTGTGGCAGCAACATCCAGCAGGGACTGTAATAGCTGTACAGGGAAGATCTGTACAATGTCCCAGGGAGTGTAGCTGAAGCAGGCCATTAGGGCCAAATACTTTCCCGACCGCATATTGAGAGAGGTCACTGAATAGATGCTACAGCTCATCACATCCAAGCGCTTCCCCTCTATCAGGGGGTTGCACTGCCTCCGGAAGATGCTCATGCTCAGGCAACTTTATCAGGTCTCCCTCCATTAGTTCATCCAGCCACTGCTGTGGCAATTAAGAAATTGGGAGCCTAGCGGGTAGTAGGTAGTCATGGTCCACCCCAGGAACAAGATAGATTTGAAGCATTTGGGGGTCAGCAGCAGGCACTGTGGCTGGCTGACTCAAAATGACCTTGTCTTCTGGTTCAAGAATCCCTTCTGCAAGAGAGATAGCTATTCATTCCCTCTGTCCTACAGTCTAGGTGTCAAACAGCTGGTACTGTTGTTTGGTGTCCAGGTTGCCTAAGGGCACACCCTCCATTGTTCCCATCTGAACAAAGTGGTCCTGAAACAACCTGAAATCAAATGGGGGCAAGCAGGAGTGCCCAACCTCCTGTGCCAGGGATCATTGGACAATTCAGCAGACCTCATCCAGTCTTCTTGTAAGAGTGTGTCACGCACATCAGCGTCCAGTACAGTGACGATGTCATCTGGCATGGAAGGGGAGCCATGGAGCTCTGGGTCAGGAGGAGGCAACAGCAGGTTGAGGGCTACATATTTTTATGTCAGTTGTCACAGGTTAGGAAGTTTTTTTATGTTAGGTCACAGTACCAATGGCCCCGGTACCGATATCCTCTCATTCAATACCAAAGAGACTTGAAAGGACAGCACCATCAGTGCCGGTTACGGTGTTGAAGAACATGGGATGGGTTGCAACACCAGTGCTGAAAGCAGCGAGCCCAGGAGATGCGCCACTAGGAAGCAAGCCATAGACTTCTCAATGAGGGAGGAAAGAAAGTATTCAAGGGGTGTGAGTGCATTCCTGGTGTTGGGATCAAAGAGTTAGGTCATCTTTCTTCATGCTGGTGTCAAAATCATTGAGCAGATTGGTGTCGATGATATCAGCCCTGGGAGGAGAGGTTTCTGGTGAGAAATCCAGTGTAGGAGTTCTCTTTCTCGGGCACTTCTTCCCCCTGTGGTTGGGCTCAGGAGAGTACTCTTGGCCCAGCGGTGTCCACATTGGGGATCTGCCTTGGCGTGGGGAAGAGTCTGTCCTGGCCAGGCAAGGGTGTGTGTGTGCTGGGTCTCTGTGGAGTCTGGAAGAGTCGTGGTACCCTGGTGATCTGGTCCCAATGGCGCGTTCCCCTGCCCCCCAGGGCATGGCTCAGAGCAGGAGTGTGGCGAGGTCACTCAGTGCAAGTGTCATGTCAAGAGTCCTGTGATGTTGAGACGTGCTTCTTGGCTGTCATGGAACATACTGAGAGATATTCTGCCATCTGGCAGGCTTGATTTTTTCTTTTATGGGGTCTGAAGCTCCTGCAGATGTCACATACTAAGGTGTCATGTCCGATGCACAGACAGAAGAGGACGTGCGTGTCCAAGTCAGGGATTTTTGTTGCACGCTGGGTGTAGCGCAGCAGTGGAAGCCTCTGGGTCCCACTTCCATTTACCTGTCAATGGGGCCGATCCGATGATCCACAGATCCCGTGTGGGTGCGCACCTCCATTGGTTGTACACATGCCGTACGTGGGTGGAGGTGCGCGTACATCATCAGATCGGTCCCAGTGAGTGCTGCTACTGAGTTCTACATTAGTGGGAAAGAAATGAACAAGGAGGGGAGCTGTGGGGTGGGGCTATATATACGTCCCCAGGGGAGTGATGTCAGGGAGCCAGACATTTAAAGAGGCACAGTGCTTGCTATAATCTGGGTTCAGTGCTAGAGGGTGCCGCAATACCAATAGTGGGACTGAGTGAGAGTATAACAAGGACAAAATGTATTTTTAAAAATATTTTATTTTCCTTGAGGTTAATCACTTGCCTTTGCAGAAGAATACAGCGTGCCAAGCCAGTCATTATTTTTAAAGGTGTGTGGCAAAATTCTTGTAGGTCTCCCTTTCATTCATTTCTTTTATGAGCTTCTGAATATCTGTATTTGCCAAAGATCATGGGGTCACATTGTTTGCAAACTGTAGAGCTGAAATAAAAATTACAGCATTGTTTTACTTAAACAAACCAAAGCTAGTCCTAAAATCACTTACTCCAGCACAATCCTGTTGCAGCCAGTGGGTCTGCCCCAGAGTTAAGTGATTTTAGGATCACAGCCGAGGTGTGCATAGCAGACTACAGGAAGGACATACTGCACGAAACCTATCTAGTTTTGCCCATTCTTTTCATAAAACTGATTGGCATGGTTTCACAGTGTGCATAAAATGGAATGGGAAGTGTAATTATGTAAAAAATAACAAGGTCAGTTGTGTTTTACTTATGGAGGATAAACCTGCAATGTAGAAAGCATTATGAATTAGTAGCCACTCAACCCGCAAGCAAGCAGTCAGCAGGGGAACAAAAGCTATATATATATTTTTTAAATGTAGGAAGAGTAAGTCCTAAGTGGACTTCCTCGAGGACCCCTAAAGGCATAATGCTTTGTGAAGTTCATATGCTACTCTCGATTGCCGATGCTCTGCATGTGCTTTCACCACTCTGGAACTCTGCATAACCAGAGGACTATAATTTGTTCCAATGAGTTTTTAGTATAATAATTTCTAGAAGGAGACACTTTCCTTCAATAAAAACTCTGTGTGAGATGCATTAAGAACTAATTTGAGGAAGACCATTTTTTGCCTGGCAGCAAATCTGCATAATGCCAAAGGAAAATAATCTCACCCCCCTACTTCCCTTTTTTGACATATAACATGGTTGCTGTGTAATTAAATATTAAAAGAGGTGTAATGGTCTAAAGATTAAATATGTTTCTTATTTCTCATGAAGATCTAATATTGAATGTACAGATTTAAAAATGTATAAAAGCTTTATTAAAATATAGGAGTAGCCTTTTCAGTATAAGTTGTGTTCTCACATGCATGCTGGATCTGGTGTTTTTACTATCCAGGAACTCCTCTGGAGTAACTATCTTCTTCCATCTCCGTTTTCACAAACATCAAGAAGCAAAGCTCCTGATCTCTCTTGGGTCACATTCTAATGAACAGACACTTCAGAGTAGTTAGTCTTAAATCACTTTTTCTCCTGAATCAGTCACATATCAAGAGCCCCAAACCGGATTAAGGAATAGAAAAAGTAGTATGTACTTCTGAAAAATGAGTATATGCTCCCCATCACTTTGTATTTCAAAGTAACCGTAGTGTAAACTCACTTCTTTGAAATAAAAGAAGGGTAACATTGTTTGCCATGACAATTAGAGGGAGATTAATTAGTAACTAACTACATCCGTTTGCAGCCGCAGTGAGAACGGTACTGAATCAGAGTGACTTCTCCACATTAATTAAATCAATGTTATTATTTTGGTTTAACACTGCTTGTCAAAGCGTGCTCTTGAGCACCCTCCTTGGGAACGTTCATCAAGAAAAGGCAGGAGAAGCCAGCAGTCAGTGCAGCAAAGACACTATGCGATGATGGACGTAAAAAAGTAGGAAGTACTGAGGTTTACTAGGACAACGGAGGAATGTAAACCAGGGAAATGTCCCTGAAAGATACACATAGGCATGACCCCCAGAGTAGGAGCCTCCCTGTCCAGCTTAATCCGACTTATTTACAGACAGAATTACCTTCCCCTCCTTTTGCCTGCATCCATGTGAAGACACTGGATGTGAGTTAAGAGCAAGCTAAACAAATATTCATGTAAATAAGACTGGGTACTCTACGGATAGAGAGATGCCCTTCCAGGGACTTCATGTGACCTTGGAGAGGCTCCCCATGCCTTTCTGATACTGCCATGCTCTTTTTGAGTGCCAGGGCATCACAATGCTTGGCAAGAGGTGGGATCAAGTTGGAAAGGAGCAGAAAAGCCTCATTGCCCCACCTTTTTTTACTGGGTCTCCCCCTCCTCCCCATGATAAACATTCTGCCGGAGCCCCTGTGAATAAGTCCCATGTGTTTTGAGATCCACTTTGGTACTTCAGTGTTGTGTTACAATGGTAGGAGAACATGTTACTCTTCCCACTATTTCAAAGATATTTGGATGAAATGCTGAATCCTTTTAAGCCTCAATATTTGGGGATGCTTAAATCTGGATCCAAAATTCACTGGAAATGCACCATCTCTACAGGTGTTATGATTAATGAGGCAATATGATTAATCATAGGAATATCTGGTGAATGAATATATAATGGTGGTTACCATTAATGGTAAACATTTACAAAGAGTTGAAATATTTAGCTTTTGTAAGCTATCTCCCTTTCTGAGCACAAGGATGACGGGGGAGGCTGTCTAGGTTAGCAAATGCTGACTTTTTAAATGATATCCACTCTGTTCACCCATATTTTACATACTCTTTCAATCTCATGTTGACTGAAAATCATTTGTATCATTACACTTGTGTTTTATGGAGTTTGCTCCAGGGTTCTCTCTTCTTGGTACCACAGTTTTCAATTTCTATGAAAACTTAATCCAGATATTTGATTGTTACTGTTCCTGTTGCTGTTTGTTACAGGCATCAAACCCAAATTTATTTTACTCATATCCTCCACACCTTGAATTCTGCAGTGAACACAATATTTACCTGAAGGAATGGATGGCAGAGAAGAAATATTTTATGTTCCATTGAAAATTTAAATGCAGCTGTAAAAGGTTTGGGGGTATCGTTTTGTAGGTCAGTTTTCTTTTAACTTCTGTGTTGCTTCTATTTCTGTGTGTAAGACATTGCTCCTCATTCTGTAACCTTCACAGGAATATTTAACTTATCTTTTTTTACCATCTGAGTAATATTTCCTGAGTTTATGTTGCTTTAAATGAGAAAATGTGGTGACTTTTAACACCTTCTTTTGTAACATCTAGACTAGACAATAAAAAATTCATTTTGTTTTAGCTCACTTAGTTAAGGTCTACTTGTAAGCTTAAGTTAATACACAATTGCTCAAGCAATGGCCATCCAGCTAGCTCTGCACTATCCTAGAGATTACTGCAACACTGACTAGCACATCATCATAGACCTGGTCTTGCAAGCCTTGAAGCCAAAAGCATGCCTCTCAATGGTATGCTGTTTGCACACTGATTTTAACAGTTTGACATTTTAGACCATGCCTAGCATTCCTCTCCTCATACTGCTTACTTGTGTTTTCTGTATGTTCCACTATGAACAGATATTGTTGAAGTACCATGGTGATGAGCACCACAAAAAGGCATAATGACCTATTTGCTAATTATGAATCTCTGATTCAGAATTCATGGTTCTTGGCTCTAGAGATTCTCTCCCCTACTATCATATATTCAAATGTACAATTTCACTTCCATCCAAAACGGAAACCAAACATGAAAACCTCTCTGGCCTTAGTCTTAAGCGCAGGTGGCTCTTCCTGGCTTTATATAAAGGTACGTCATTTGCAGGAGAAAATCTATTGAGTGCTATCATTTTAAAAAAAGAACTTGAGACAGAGAAAGTTCATCCCAGTTCTGTGAGTGGAGTGTAGAAACTAACCTTCCTAAAAATAATATCTGTGTCTTCTGTCTCCCAATCATTCTTATAACTTTCTCCCAAGCATCTATGCAAAAGTAGAACATTTAGCTCCTTACTCATCCGGGTGCAGATATTTCTCCATCACAGTATCAGTACTCTAAACAGTTCATGAAGACATGAACGTTTGCAAATAAAAAGGGATGTTCCGTCCTGGGAGTTATACTGCCACAACAAGTGAAGGTTTGGAAGAATTCCATAAAAGTGTGAAGAAATAGGAATATGTAATGAAATAATTAAACATCAACGAACCAATAAAGTACTAAGAAAGACAAGCTAAACCAATAGGTGTAGAAGCATTCTAAATGAACCAATCAGTGAGAATTGATAACTAAGAACGTAAGAAGTGCCATACTGGGTCAGACCAACGGTCCATTGAGCCCAGCATCCTATCTCGGGCAGTGGCCAATCACGGGGCCTGGGAGAAGCACCCAACAGGTCACCATACTATCCATTCCCTGTGGGTCATCCCCAGGCTCCCGACAGTAAAAGGTTTTGTTCCCCAATCATATCTGGCTAATAGCTGCTAATGGAACTATCTTCCAGAAACTTATTCAAACCTCTTTTACACTCAGCTATACTGCTGGCCTTGACCACCTCCTCTGGCAGTAAATTACACAACCTAATTGTACGCTGAGTGAAAAAATACTTTCTTTTCTCTATTTTTACTCCGCCACCTGTGAGTTTCATGGAGCGTCCCCTAGTTTTAGTACTACTTGAGAGGGTAAATAACCGTTCCTGGTTTACAAGTTCCACACCACTCATGATTTTATAGACCTCTATCATATCTCCTCTCAGCCGTCTCTTTTCCAAGCTGAAGAGCCCCAACCTATCAAGCCTCTACTCATACGGGTCCTGTTCCATACCCTGGATCACTTTTGTCGCCCTTCTCTGTACCTTTTCTAGTTCCGCTATGTCTTTTTTTGAGATGGGGTGACCAGAACTGCACACAATATTCAAGGTGCGGTTGTACCATTGATTGTATAGAGGCATTATGACATCCTCAGTTTTATTCTCTATTCCCTTGCGAATAATTCCTGACATTCTATTTGCCTGTTGCGGCACACTGGGCTGAGGATTTCAGTGTATTATCCACAATCACTCCCAGATCCTTTTCCTGAGTGGTAACTCCTAGCTAGTACCCAGCATTGTGTACTCAAAATTTGGATTATTTTTCCCAATGTGCATCACTTTGCACTTGTCCACATTAACTCTCAACTGCCATTTAGATGCCCAGGCACCCAGCCTTGTAAGATCCTTTTGCAGTTCCTCACAGTCTGCTTGTGTTTTAACTACCTTGAATAACTTGGTGTCATCTGCAAATTTGATCACCTCACTCTTAACACCCTTTTCCAAATCATTAATGAATACATTAAACAGCACTGGTCCCAATACAGATCCCTGAGGCACACCACGTTTTACATCCCTCAATTGTGAAAACTGGCCATTTAGTCCCACTCTTCTTTGCTTCCTATCCTTTAACCAGTTACCAATCCATAGCAAAACACTACCTCCTATCCCATGGCTTTTTAATTTTCTCAAGAGTTGTTTATGTGGGACCTTATCAAAAGCTTTCTGGAAATCCAGGTACACTATATCTGCTGGGTCTCCCTTGTCCACATGCTTGTTTATGCCCTCAAAGAATTCCAAGAGATTAGTGAGGCATGACTTCCCTTTGCTAAATCCATGCTGACTCTTTGCCATTAAGCCATGTTTATCAATATGCCCAGTGATTCTGTTCTTAATGATAGTTTCCACCATTTTGCCCGGCACAGACGTCAAGCTTACCGGTCTGTAGTTTCCAGGATCACCTCTGGATCCCTTTTTAAATATTGGGGTTACATTTGCCACCCTCCAGTCCTCAGGTACAGTGCCAGATGCCAACGTTAGGTTACAAATTACTACTAGTAGGTTTGCAATTTCACATTTGAGTTCCTTCAGAACTCTGGGGTGAATACCATCTGGCCCTGGTGATTTGTTCGTATTAAGCTTGTCAATTTGCTCTAGAACCTCCTCCAGGGTCACGCTGATTTGTGACAGTTCATCCAATTCATCACCTACAAAGTAGGGTTCCGGCGTGGGTATCTCCCCAACATCCTCCGCAGTGAAGACCGAAGCAAAGAACTCGTTTAGCTTCTCTGCAATGTCCTTGTCCTCCCTGAGTGCCCCTTTTACTCCCTGGTCATCTAATGGCCCAACCGACTCCCTAGCAGGCTTCTTGCCTCTGATATACTTGAAAAAGGTTTTATTATTTGTTTTTGCCTCTTTAGCAAGTCTCCTTTCAAATTCTTTCTTGGCCTGCCTTATTAGCACCTTACAGTTACGTTGCCAGTGTTTATGCTCCTTTGTATTTTCCTCATTGGGGCTAGCTTTCCATTTCTTAAAGGATGCCTTTTTGGCTCTAATAGCCTCCTTTGCATCTCCATTTAGCCACAGTGGTCGATTTTTAGTCCTCCTGCTACCTTTTTTAACTTGTGGGATGCATGTAATCTGGGCTTCCAAGATGGTGCTTTTCAACAGCCTCCATGCCTCTTGCAAACATGTAGTCCTTTCAACTGTGCCTTTTAGTTTCTTTCTAACTAGCTTCCTCATTTTGAATTTTAGCATAGTCTCGCTTTTTAAAATTAAAAGCCAGTGCTGTACTTTTAATTAACTTTCTCCCTCCAGCAACTATGTCAAATTTTATTATACCTATTGCCTAGTGGTTCAACCACAGTTACTCCTTGCACTAGTTCCTGTGTGACACTTAGGACTAGATCTAAAGTAGCTCCTCCCCTCATTGGTTCCAGAACTAACTGCTCTAAGAAGCAGTCATTTATGGCATCCAGAAATTTTACCTCCACATCCGCCCCAAGGAGGCATTCACCCAGTCAATAATGGGGTAGCTGAAGGGTGAAAACAGACATGACGCTAACCACCCTTGGTGGTTATTTATGCATGTTGCAGGGCTGTATTAGTGCCCTATGCAGCTCTGTAACATGCATAAATAACCACCAAGGGTGGTTAAAGGGTGGTTAGCGTCATGTCTGTTTTCACCCGAAGTCACCCATTATTACGTTCCCAGTTTAATAGCCTGTTTAATCTCTGTTAGCATTACATAATCAGTCTCTCTATTCTTGTCAGGGGGGGCGATAGCATAGCTACTGCTATACTCTTCTGCTTGATAACCTGGAATTTCAATCCATAGGGATTCGAGGGAACAGTTTGCATCCTGTAAAATTTCTTAACATACAGAGCCACCCCACCACCAACACGATCTCCTCTGTCCTTTCGATATATCTTGTACCCTGGTATTACAGTGTCCCATTGGTTATCCTCATCTCACCAGGTCTCTGTGATGCCTATAATGTCTAAATCTTCATTTAGCGCCATACACTCTAATTCTCCCATCTTACTTTTTAGACTTCTATCATTAGCATACAGACACTTAAATGTATTCTTTTTATTCTTCTTAATGGGCACATTATAGGTAACTGAAACAGGCGCTCTGGAATCATTATCTGTCTGTTCTCCCCCGCATTCCACCTGAAATCTCTTGCTATTTATCTTATCCTCAGTCTTAAGATACTCTACTTCCTCTAAAGTAACATCCTTTGGAGATGCCACAGCCCGAACTGTGCACTCCGCAGTGCCTGTCAGCTTTCCCCCAGGTTCTAGTTTAAAGACTGCTCTATCCCATTTTTAATTTTTAGTGCCAGCAGCTGGGTTCCCTTCTGGTTAAGGTGGAGCCCATCCCATTTGTATAAGCTCTCCTTTCCACAGAGGACTCCCCAGTTCCTAATAAAACTAAAGCCTTCTTCCTTTCACCAATGTCTCATCCATGCATTGAGTCTCTGGAGCTCAGCTTGCCTCTGAACGTGGAACACTTCTGAGAATGCTACCATGGAGGTTCTGGACTTCAGTCTACTACCTAGCAGTCTAAATTTGGCCTCGAAAATCTCCCTCTTACATCTACCTATGTCATTGGTGCCCACATGGACCACGACAACAGGCTCCTACCCAGAACTCCCTAGGATTCTGTCTATGTGTTGCGTGAAGTTCGCAACCTTCACACCAGGCAGGCAAGTTACCTCACGGCCACCAGCAACCCAGCTGTCTACATTCCTAATAATCGAATACGCAACTACCACAGCTGTCCTATTCCCACCTTTCTGGGCACACACCCCTGGAGAAACATCCTCAGCGCGAGAGGATAATGCATCACCTGGAACGCAGGTCCCAGCTACAGGATCACTTCCCACCATTCCAATCTGATGCTCTCCTTTCTGGAGACCTTGCGCCTCCAAAGCAGCACAGGGGCTGCCAGAGTGGAGAAGGGACCACTCTACTATGTCCCTGAAGGACTCCTCAATAAACCTCTCTGTCTGCCTGAGCTCCTCCAGCTCTCCCACTCTAGCCTCCAGAGTCTATACACATTCTCTGAGAGCTAGGAGCTCTTTGCACTGCGGTATGCACCCAGTACAACCTCTCTCCAACAGGAAGAGAGTCATACATGTGACACTCAGTGCAAAAGAATGGATAACCCCCATCCCACTGCTGGACTGCTGGCTGTCTAATTTGCCTATGATTGGGTAAAGAGAATGTTGTATAACAACATTTGCATGTTTGGATCTAATTCCTTGTGACTGATTCACTAGATAGTGATTGTATGTATCAATTCCCCCTTCCACGTGGAAGGTAATAAAGGTTTCACATTGCTTACTGCGATGTCTAGTCTCTATTTCTAAGTTACATCCCAGGGCATACGCCTGTCAGCCGGCGGCTGTCCCCGGCACGGAGAGGCCCCGCCCCCCACGCCGCTGAAGACATTGAAGCGCCGACTCTGACGTTGCCACCCCCTGCCAGGGGTTCTGATGATGGCCCTAGCACGGCGGGCTGCCCCCAGACCCTCCCAGGACGTCGCGGAGCCCCGCCCGCCGTTGCAGTGCTCCGCGCGCCTCCAGGCACGCACGAGGGGCTGGGTTAGTACTTCAATTGCCGGCGCTGGAGAACACTCAGCACCGGTGAACAGAGCTAGAATGCCTGGAGAGACTGCCCCCCGCCCCAAAGCTAAGGGTTTGATATTTGTGACTGAATTATTCGTGGATTACTTGTTCTGCCCCTTCCTTCCCAGCTCCCTGCCCCATCCTGTTTTCCATTTCCCTTTTGTGACCGAATCCAGGTGTGAGTGGGTCCCTAGTGTGTTTACGTATTTTAATGGATTCCTCGTCTCCCGTGATTCCTCCTGGTGAGTGGGCGGTTGAGTGAGCCTGCAGGCTCGTGTGTGCTCCCCCTCCCCTTCCCTGGGTCCAATACCTTCCCCTTCCCCTGAGTGTGCAAGTCCTGTGAGCCTCTCCCCCCTTGACCTGGGCCCTTTCCTTGTGGAACCTGCACCCCACTTCACAGACCTTCCTCGCCCCCGCCACCCCTCCGTGTGGAATTCGAGGGAGTGAGTCCCCTTCCCTGAATTACAGCTCTGCGCCCTATGATGATAGGGGTCCCTATTCCTGGTGCGTGAGCACACGGAAGGACCCACATACTATCCTGACGGGCTTCTTTCCTCCGCATCACGTGAGCAGAGCTTCCTGGTGTGCTAGAGGCGTGTGTGGGTGGAGTTCCTTCCCCTTCCTACCCCCTCCCACTGACAACTCCATACATGAGCCCATCAATACCAACACACAGACACCACTGCAACATGATCTACCAAAGTAAAATCTTTGAGACTGGAAACTTCACCAATATTCATATGGCTGAAATGCCTCCCCCTCTGCAATGACGATAATTGTGTAATTTCAGTTGTAATTACAACGGACTCTGATTCAATTTCATTTTAATTACTGAAAATTTGTACTCACTCCAGGAAAACCTCATTAAGATCTCACAGGTTTTTTTTTCAAGTGGGACCTGGGAGTCAACGTTTACGATGTAAAAACAGTCATTCTAACGGTTCTGATTTATCACGGATTACATTCAATTCAAGCAAGTGAGTAATGGAATATAACTTTTTTTTCCAGTTGTGTAGGGAAGATGTGATCCGAATGACTCAACAAGTCTGATCCTTGGTGAATAAACACTATTAGCTTATCCTTTCTCTTATAATGGAAAATTTCAGTTTATTATTAATGTTACTCTCAATAAGGTGCATTATCATCACTCTCTGGTTTCCAAAGACAACATGGACAATAAGTACCTTGGACCAGTCCCAGTGGTAAAGCAATGCAATACAGGAGCAACAGGAAGGCATTACCTAAACTTTAATAGGAACAACATACCGCACATCAGTTAATGTCAGTGTCCGATGCAACTCAACTCAAATGGAAAGATACAGATCTAAGACATGCAGTTCAGTAGTTTCTATATGGGGTTCATCTGTGTTTGAACCTGTGTTAAGACATTCCCTATGACTTTAAGTCCCTCTTTAGAGTCCTTAAGGAGACCCATGGGCACTGTTCCTTGGTAGGATTCCCATGGAAGCTAGTTACTAAGAAAGGATGGAGGGGGTGGTGTGCAGTGGAAGAAAAGCTCTTCCTTTTACTGGAAGGCTTCTGGTCCTTCCTATGACAAACTTGTACCACTGGATCCACCAAAGCGTTAAGGATACAGCAGAACACACCTCAGCACAGTGGGACACCATACAGAGCAATACAGAACTGCCTCTTCCATAAAGAGGAGTCAGGGGGATGCACAGTTCAGAGCATGGGAGGGATGATGGGGTGAAAGAACAACAGTGGGAGAATAGGAGTGTGGCTTGATGCCACCTGATTTCCACAAAATCCAGAGCTTGACATGCATGTGGAAAGATTACCCTTGTCTCCCACCCGATGGGTTGTCAAGAGCAGTGGCCTGACCGCACTCTACAGAATGAGCTCAACATTTGTTTGGTTGCATTGGTGTGTTTCCAGCTCCTGTCTTTCATCCTCCATCCCTCACCTCATGCTTCCCAAAACTTAGTACCACCTGGGCTGCAAGGGGCTGGAAGATTAGATGTAATCTATATGATGATAGGGTGTCCCATAAAGAATTCTATGTTGCTCACTCAACCAGAATTCCTTCCACAGGCTTCATGAATACCATGGAAGTTTCACCTCCTAGAAGACTAGGCAAAAATTTAAAACTACAATTTAACCCCTCACTACACATCTCCATAATCAGGGCTACAAAACATATAATAATTCACTACTTGCCAGGTTGGGACTTGCAGTGGGGAAGTGGGCTTGGGGCTAAAAATAGCCGCTCACCAACTGGAAAGTTATGCTCACCAGAGGCAAGCAAGCAGTCAATTATTGGTCCTGTCCAAGATCAATAATAAACTAGTCTGCAAGAAGACTTTTTTCATGATCTCCTTCTAAACAGGTACAAATGCCAAGATCTATGCATAAAGTTAATTGGAGTTGGAACAACATGTTTTTTTTGTTAAAAAGGTCTTTTTTATAGAAAAGATGCCATTCTTACTTAAATATGGAACTATTTAATGGGATACCCCCAAACACTGATGTGCTATACATCTGCAGAGAAATAACATGAAATTATTTAGAATGTCTCTAGCTATCAACAAAAGTAATGGCACATCTGTAATAGGGACTGGTGGTATTATGAGCCGGTTTTGGAATATAGTGAATTATTTAATAAAGCTGACCCAAAGTGTTGTAGCCACTCTAATTTCGAATCATACTCACGAAGAATTCTTTGAATCTCTGTCAGGGGCAGCTGGTGGGTCTTGAGGTTGGAGGGGCAGTAAGGCTGGTGGGCAACGGTGGGCAGAAGTAATCCAGCAGCAAGGAGTTCCAAGGGTTAATGTTGGTTGGACATTACATTACTTAATCAAGTAATTTCGGTTAGGTTAGGCAGGTTATAATCACCTCCTCTGCCAGGTTTAAAAGCAGGCAGACAACCTTAAACCTCACTTNGCATTGTGAACACACCTAAAGATCTCCAGACTCACAGTTACATTTCGGGATTTAAAAAGCATCCCATTTTCCAGCATTGTGAACACACCTAAAGATCTCCAGACTCACAGTTACATTTCGGGATTTAAAAAGCATCCCATTTTCCAGCATTGTGAACACACCTAAAGATCTCCAGACTCACAGTTACATTTCGGGATTTAAAAAGCATCCCATTTTCCAGCATTGTGAACACACCTAAAGATCTCCAGACTCACAGTTACATTTCGGGATTTAAAAAGCATCCCATTTTCCAGCATTGTGAACACACCTAAAGATCTCCAGACTCACAGTTACATTTCGGGATTTAAAAAGCATCCCATTTTCCAGCATTGTGAACACACATGTAAAGGTCTCCAGACTCACAGCTACATCTCGGGATTTAAAAAGGATCCCATTTTACAGCATTGTGAACACACACGTAAAGATCCCACCCTCGGGTGGTGGCAGCAGCAGCGTGGGGGGACTCTTGGGGGGGGGGGGAAGGGATCACTTACCTGTGGCTGCTGCTCCGGCGGTCCCCGGCGGCCCGAGCTGCAGGCAGAGGTGGGGGGGGGGCTTTACTTGTTTTAAATTGCCCGTGTGTCCTGCTCCTCTGGAGCCAGGACGCGCGGGCAATTTAAAATCTAAAAAAAAAAAAATCCCTGCCTTGCCACTCCCGCTCCCCCCCCCCCAATCTGCTGCTCAGAGCAGCGGGGGGCAGGGAGCTGCTCCCCCCGCTGCTCTGAGTTGAGCGGCAGACTGGGGGGGAGAACAGCGAGCAGCAGCGAGGGTCAGGACTCCAGGAAGCAGCTTGACTCGGCGACAGCAACTCCACATGCGACTGAGGCAGGGAGCAGCGCGCGTGCATGCTGCTCCCTGGCTCAGCCGCCCGGCTCAAAGCTTCTCGCCTGGGTGCTTACAACGCGCCCAGGCAAGAAGTTCCATTGCACCCATTAGGCACAATGGAAGGCTAGCCCCTCCCTCCACAGCACGTCCTATACGTGCTGTGGACTGAGGGGCTCAGCCTTTTTGTCCCTTCCGGGACCCACTCTCAGAGCAGCTCTGAGAGTGGGTCCCGGAAGGGAGATGATAGAGTCTGACAGCAGCAGCAACCTCTGAAGCAGGTTAGGGGCTGCTTCTGCTGTCAGAAGCGGCGGCGGGGTTTTTTGTTTTCTTCTTTCTGACGGCGTGGCGGGGGTCCTCCAGGGTGCTAGGGGGGCAGTGCCCCAAATGCCCTGGGGGGGGGAGGGAGCCGCACCTGATCTCTGTATAAGGAGCAACCGCTAGCAGACTCTGGTGTGAGCCTAGAGATTAATAGACAAGATATTACACCTATGCTAATTCTTGAATTCTCTGAAGAGGAAATAGTAAAGCAAATTTTGTCACTGAAAGTGAATAAAGCTCCAGGGCCAGACTTTATCACTGCGGAAGTGCTCCAGGCTGCCCCTAGGTGGTGGTCCTCAATTCTTTATAAATTATTCAGTCTTATAAATGGTACTAGCATGGTTCCAGGAATATGGGGCATGCACATGAGTTGGATAGTCCCAATTTACAAAAAAGGTGACAGTATGAATTCCGCCTGCTATAGGCTAATTAGCCTCCTTTCTATAATAGGCAAGCTCTATGCCAATTTACTACTACAATGATTACAGAAATGGGCTGATGACAATAAATTAATTCCTGTGGAGCAATCTGGATTCAGGTGGGGGCATTCAATTATGGATTGTTGTTTAATCTTGGAACATATAATTTTCAAATATACCAAGATAAGGAAGGGAAGACTTTTTTTGGCCTTTACAGATTTTACTAAGGCATTTGACTCTGTCCCTCGATCTAATCTCTGGAAGAAATGGAAGTTGATAGGTACTGAGGATCATATCCTGGCAATTTTACTTCAAATACACACTAATAATACAGCTAAGGTTAGATTGGGGAAGACGAATAGGTTGAGTAATCCAATCTCTATTGAGAGAGGAGTCCATCAGGGATGTGTTCTTGCGCCCCCTGCTATTTAATCTGTACGTCTCGGACATGGTGGATTTTATAGCAACTGAAAATTTAGACACCCTCCCCCCCCAGATCAGGACCTATGCAATCCATGTATTGCAATATGCTGATGACGTGGTGTTATTTTCTCAAACGGAGAAGGGCCTAAGGGGGCTAACAGAGAGATTAATGTTGTTCTGTGAGGCAAATGGCTTGGACATCAATGCTGGGAAATCTAATATTATGGCCATAGGAAGGAAACACTTGAAAACCAGTTGGGTTATTAAAAAGACCTTGGCCGTAGTCACAGCATTTACATACATGGGGGTTACTTACTCTAGTAGAGGCTCATGGTGCATGCACATTAAAAACAGAGCAAGCAAGGCAGTTAGGTCGGTACAATGTATCTTGAAGGCCGTGAATCTGTCAAGGAATGTTCCAATTTCTACATTTGTACAAACTTTTCAGCTGAAGGTTCATTTTTTGGTGACTTTTGGACTTGAGATTATTCCATTCCCTAATGTTGTAGATCTTGAAAGGGTATGGTCCCAATTTCTCTGCCGTATACTTATGGTAGGGAACAATCTGCCTGGTACAGTTGTTTGAACAGAGACAGGTTCACTTTCTATAGAATGTCTTGGGAAAATGACTTTTATTAGATACTGGTTAAGACTCCTGACCCGGCGGGAGGCTTTAACTATACAATGTCTCATGGAGGAACTGGGACATACTGGAGTTAGAGCAAATTCTTGGGTCAAGTACCTTGCATCCCTCTTACAAAATATGGGGTTTTCTTCCATATATTTGCTTGGGAAACCTGTTGGTATCATCAAAAGGGAGATTTGCTCTAGGCTGAAGGATATGCCCAAGCAGGACCATCTTGTAATAGTGCATAATTGGAAGGTAGCGCTGTGTTTGAGTGGAGTTAAGAGCTCTGTATTCTTGGAGACATATCTTGATAAATTATCTAGTAAAATCTTGTGAAGATCGTATACTCTGCTGAGATTTCAACTTATTCAAACAACAGTGGTAGAAGGTAGATATGTCTTTGTCAACCATGAGTTGTGCCTTTGCACGCGTAGACTGGAAGAAATTGAGACCTCAGAACATTTTGTTCTAAGATGCCTATACTATCGAAGTCTGAGATCTGCTTGGGTTTACCCTTTAATAGAGAAACAGACTAACCAAGATCCCTTGGACACCTTTAAGTTCTTGCTCGATCTATCATCTGCACAGGATCTCTTCGCAATAGCTACATTTGTTTGGCTGACAGGGAAAAAGAAGGCAAAAGGGCAGCCTTAAAGGAACTTGGCAGCCTGGAGTAATTATGTAGATTAGTACACCGATTCCCCTCTTGTTTTGGGGGGAATGAGGTTTTTATATTTTGGAACACCCTTTGGGCTAGTTAAATATAATCCATTTAGGAAGGATTATTAAAATTCCTTCTATGAGATGATATATGTATATATTTTTACTATAATCTATTATCCTTGGAATTTTCTTTCTAATTAATTCATTATATTTATGTTTATGCATGTAAATATTTTATCTTATTTATCGGCTACGGCGAAAGCCACACTGAAAGCCACACCGTAATAAACAAACAAACGAATACGGACAGGTGGTGCAATGGGGCCCAGGAGCCCGGGGGCCCCACACTCTGTGGCACAGCTGCAAAGCTTACTGCTGGGAGAGGTGGTAGGAAGGGCTCATTCCATCTTCTGCACCAGGGCCCATTCCAACTTAGCTACACCCCCTGAACACAAAATGAACACAATTCTCACAAAAAAACAGTAACATCCACACGCATTCGACACTGCCCTCTTTCTTTAACTTTATTCAAATGGAATACTTCACTTAAGACTCCTTCTGCTTTGGTTTTTCTTTTTCTTTCCATTCTCCTCCACATTGTCTTTCTCCTCTCTTTATTCCCTTCTCTAACAGTTTTCACTCCTATGCTATTGCAGAATGCACTACAGGACCCTATACCAAATGTGTTACCAAGAGCTACATATGTAGTTTTTAGTGACTTTCGGCAACTGCAGCTCTTTTGTGCGAGCAGTGGAATTGCTTTCTCACACCTTAGCATGTGGAGAGCTAGAAAGTGCTTTTTGTCCCATTAGATGAGTGTTCAATGGTACCGACATTAGCAGCATACCGGACTCAGCAGGTTCCACGGTAACAGGACTGGCAACAAGTAGAGCTTCAGCAGGAGCAAACTGTATTGAAATATTTTTGTGACCTCAACTAGAACTAAGTTCTGAGGTCAGTGGAAGGTTTCTACAAAGCCCTTTCCTGGCTTTGGACCCAATTCAAGGGGGGGGGGGGGTCAGCACATGTATATCATGCACATGTTCTGTGCTTGATGCACATACACACTATATGCGTGTGTGCCTTAGATCGGTCCCCATGTTCAGAATATATCTTTGGTGTTTGTTTATTTAGTTATTATATTTCTAACCCTCCACCCAGCCCATCCTGCCTCCGAGCTCGGGGCAGCTCACAGCAATCAAATAAATACAATAAAACAGCAATAAAACATATACAAATAATACAGCAATACAGAAATATACAATAAAAGCAGGCAGAGTGTGAAAAAGAAAAATATATAAAAGAACCCTCCCACCCCTAGGCCTCCCCACACCCATCCCCTCCACCAAATGCCTGGCAGAACATTGATGTCAAAAAAATAAAGAGAGTTTGGTCTAAGGCGGACACTCACCGGGAGCAAGTTCCACAGTGCTGGTGCGGCTGCCAAGAACACCCGCGTGTCAGTCCCCACCCAACAATCCCATGGAGCCTCCAGGAAGGCACCTCCCAACAACTGCAGGAGCCCGGGAAGTTAGGCAATCCCTTAGATAAGTAGGGCCCAGGCTGTTTAGGGCTCTACAGATAAAAATGAGCACTTTGAAGCAGGGCCCAGAACACTACAGGCAGCTAGTGCAGAGCTCGGAGCGCAGGTGCAATGTGCTCCCAGCAGCCCCTCCCCGTAAGCAGGGTGGCCGTCACATTCTGCACCAGCTGCAGTCTCCAGACCGTCACCATGGGCAGCCCCACGTAGAGGGCATTACAGTNACATTGATGTCAAAAAAATAAAGAGAGTTTGGTCTAAGGCGGACACTCACTGGGAGCAAGTTCCACAGTGCTGGTGCGGCTGCCAAGAACACCCGCGTGTCAGTCCCCACCCAACAATCCCATGGAGCCTCCAGGAGGGCACCTCCCAACAACTGCAGGAGCCCGGGAAGTTAGGCAATCCCTTAGATAAGTAGGGCCCAGGCCGTTTAGGGCTCTACAGATAAAAATGAGCACTTTGAAGCAGGGCCCAGAAGACTACAGGCAGCTAGTGCAGAGCTCGGAGCACAGGTGCAATGTGCTCCCAGCAGCCCCTCCCCGTAAGCAGGGTGGCCGTCACATTCTGCACCAGCTTCAGTCTCCAGACCGTCACCGTGGGCAGCCCCACGTAGAGGGCATTACAGTAATCCAGCTTTGAGGTGACAAATACATGGATGATGGTGGTGAGATCAGAATCCAAGACATACAGACAGAGCCGCCTCACCAGATGTAACTGGCAAAAAGCACTCCCAGCCATAGACGACACCTGGACATCCAGGCGCAGCTGTGAATCCAGGAGTACCTCCAGGCTTTGCACATAAGGTACCAGCACTGGGAGGACCCCGTCAATAACAGGGGATTCCCCCTCACCCAGATCACTGACCCCAACAACAAGCATCCTCTGTCTTTTCAGGATTCAGTCTCAATCGGCTAGTCCTCATCCAGTCCCCCACAGCAGACAGGCACTGGGAGAACACAGAGACCCCTGGGGGATGAAATGCACTCCCCCAAGACTACCCACTGAGATCTATCAGCTAAAAAGGAACGAAACCATGGCAGAAGTGTCCCGTTCGCTCCAGCAAGGTCCCACAGACGGGTCACCAACACCTCATGGTTCACTGTGTCAAAGGCAGCTGATCGAGTAGAACCAGTAGGGTCAAACATCCCTTATCCAGCTCCATGCGTAGGCTGATGACCAAGGCCACAAGCACAGTATCAGTGCCATAACCCGAACAGAAGCCTGACCGTGAGGGATCCAGGAAACTGACGCAATCTAGATGCGCCTGCAACTGACAGCCCACCACCTGTTCAATAGCCTTCCCTAAAAAGGGAAGCTTAGAGACAGGCCAATAGCTCATCAGGGAATCAACATCAAGAGATGGTTTCTTGAGAAGGGGCCAGACCACTGCCTCCTTAAGCAAGTCCAGTAACCACCCTCCCCAAGGGAGGGATTGATAATCCTGGCCAGCAATAGCAGCTCCACCATCTCCCTGCTGGCCTTAACCAGCCAGGGCAGGCAAAGATTTAGTTCATATGTTGTGGACCTGACAGGCCCCAGCACATCCTCTGCCATAGCGGACGTCACCGATTGAAATTGATCCCACAATTCCTAACCTCTGGCTCCGGAACTGTCACTGAAAGGACGGAGTCGAAGTTGTGTTCAATGCGAGCAATTTCATCCGTGAAATACACTACAAACATATCACAGCAGGCCCTGGAAGACTCCACGTTCAGGTGGAGACAGGCTGGAATGACCAAGCAACCTTACCACCCGCAAAAGTTCTGCCAGACAGGATTTCACAGACGCTATGATGGCAGCAAAGAGACTTTTCTTTACTTCTTGTACAGCAACAGCATAGTGCCTTAAAAACGACCTATCCTGAAAATCAGTCATCTTCAAAGTGAGTACGACACCACCACCGCTCCAGAGCATCCATAAACCACGGAGATCTCTGGTGCCAAAACACCGGGAGTGGATGCCTGGGAGCCACCTGATCAATAGCCCCAGTCAGCCAATCATTCCATAAGGCCACCAGGGCATCGATAGAGCAGTCCCTGAGGTCTGTGGGTAATTCCCCTAGAACCATATGGAATCTAAAAGGTTCCATCAGCCTCCGAGGTTGGCCCTCTTAATCGGTCCCTCACCCCTCCGGTCAGGCAGGCATGCCAGAAGAAAAGCCTTCAGAAGGTAATTGTCTGACCATGACAAAGGTGAGCTACACCCCTCCCCCTCCACCACCATCTGACCCCCTGCCTCAAGGTCACTGCAGAACAACAAGTCCAAAGTATGCCTCCCCTCATGCGTAGGGCCAACCACCACCTGAGACAGGCCCATGGTTGCCATGGCGGCCATGAACTCCAGCTCTGCACCATGCAACCCTGGCCTCAGTGTGTATATTGAAGTCCCCCAAGACTATAAGTCTCAGAGACCACAAGACCAACCCCTAGACCAGGGCAGCTAGACTGGATAGGGATGCTGCTGGGCAGTGGAGTGCACAGTACACCAGCAGAACCCCAAATCTGTCCGGGCCAAATCAACCATAAGGTGGAGGCCCTCGATCCCAGACTTGGTCTACACCGAAAACCTTCTAACAAGCAAACTCTACCAAAAAAGATGGAGCGAGGTCAGACAAAGCGAGGTCAGACAAAATCGCCCTGACATCGTCCAGCCAGGTCTCTGTAATACAAACAAGGTTGGCAGCACAATCCCGGATCAAATCCCGGATAACAGATGATTTATTGGCTACCGACCTTGCATTCAACAGCATCAGCAAAAGACCAGAGGCCCCAGAGACCACAGCCTCCTGGCCACCTGAGCCAGGGCAAGGCGAGAGACAGACCAACCACCAGCCCCTCCACTCACGAAGACAAAGCCTCCCCAAGGACCATAATTCCCACGTCCCATGATGACTCCTACCGTCACAGTCCCCTGGTGGTGTATTTCTTAAAAACTTTGTTTAATAAATTTATTTGAACACGTGGTTAACAAAACCCAATCCACATTTATTATTTATTTATTTCAATTTATATGCTACCCTTCCCTGAGGCTCAGGGCAGCTTACAATTCATAAAAACAATTAAAAACAATTTTTATTAAAAACCTAAAAATCCCACAGAACCCACCCCCACAAAGCCCACTCAAAATCCCAGAACCCACCCCCACCCAACCCCCTCTCACACCTCTACCCCAAAACCACCCACTTAAACTCCACCCCAATCTCCTATCCCTGCCCGCCAAATACCTTTTCAAATAAAAAAAGTCTTTCAGACTTGGGCTCAAACGAACCTCCAGGGGAAGGAAGTTCCAAAGCACTAGGTCAGCAATCAAGACTGCCCCCCTGCGAGCCCTTGTATGAACAAGGCTAACAGATGATACCCAAAGAGAGGCGCTCTCAGCTGATCGCAGGGGCTGCGACGGGACTTGGAAGGACAGACGGTCTTTCAGATATATGGGGCCAAGACCATTTAGGGCTTTAAAGGTCAAAACCAGCTGAGCACAATTATGCAGTGTTAAGGGGTGGCTCCCGTTTTAAGCTGTGCAGACAACCCACCCCTCTGCAGAATATATTTGCTTTTACACAGCAAGTAGGAATGTGGCCCATTAGCTATATTAAAATATAATGTTAAATATTTGATTACTGGAAATAATCAGTTCCTGACACACAGTTCAGAACATATTTTCCTAATGTGAGAAAAGCTCTATTGTAAAAAGAGACACCTTTTATTTAATTATCTAATTAAGTTTTAAGGAGCAATGAGGTGAAACTATTGTCACAGATCTCAGTTCTACAGTAGGTCATTAGGTTCTCCAAATCATTAGCATGGTGTCCATAAGAGCCCCAAGAGCAAGAACTCATGAAATCCAGCTCCTGGATCTCATTTTGGCTGATTCCTACTTGGAAATAGTCCAGCTCCCTTTTATGTTCTCAATATTCATTTCTTATTAATAGATTCATTGCCTAGGAGTCATTTTGGAAGTCCTTTTTTGCCTCTCAACTCAAGGTAAATGTCAGGGAGGTTATTTCTTTTCTGTGAAGCTAGCTCTCCAGAAAACCAGACAGATATTGCTGACACTAAGAGAGGAAAGTGAGCGGTGGCCGATTGAGGTCAGTGAGAAAGAATTGGATATGAGCAGAAGAGAATTTAGGGGTGCCATAGGTACTTATTTACTAAATATTAGTAAATTCGCAGAAAATATTATTAGTATGAGCCAAGTAGCGCTGGAGAGAGAAAAATATGATGTTGGCACTGCAAAAGCTTGAATATAAAATTGAAAAGTTTTTAATAGTAACATTTACCTAAAGCCATATAATACAGTGTTCAAATACTGTGATGTTTCCATATGAATAACACAAGGGCAAATTGCTTTACTTTTATTCTGCAATAGCCAAGAAAGTTCAAACAGCAAGTTATGAGCAAGCAGTAGTATTATCCTCACTAAGACATAAATGAAAAATAAGCAGATATTAACTATGGCCCAAACTAAATTCACTGGAATATACCTGGTTGGTAAGATTTAATGGTTTAAACACAGTACCTCTCCCCCCACTGTACCAATCATCACTTGCTTCTGTTCCCACCATTACTTAGCCTTGGTTTGCTCAAATTAACTAGCCTAAAGCAATATCATAACCTTGAAGGCCCTGATAAAACAAAAGGTTAATTGTTCACTCTGGTGGGATCATATGGCATAGTGTGCGATTGCGATTTGCCTGGCAAATCTTATCTCAGTTTCCCTTACTATTTAACCTATCCTTAGCTGAACTGCATTTCTATTTTTTTTCCCCACTGTATAAGCTGTAAGACCTGTCTGTCTACAGGATAAGTTTTCAAAGTAAAGTTCCAATTTCCAGGTTCCCTCGCTAATCTTTTTGTTTTAACAACTAATAAAACTCATGTTTGCATTGGTTGGTATAATCTTTTAATTCTCCCATCCCCGGATTCTTGAATAATCCATTTGTACTACAAAAGTAAATATTATGAGACATGTTCCCTTCAAACACAGCCTACAATGGAACGAGTGAAGCAGAGATGGGGAATCTTTTCCCACTCAGCGGCCACTTTGAAAATTAATACAAGCTCAGAGTCGAAGGTGGGAGTGGGCGTGCTTGCTCAGGAACAGGAGGGTTCAGATCATGGACCTGATTTTCCACATCCTTGTGTGCTTGCCCTCATCTCTTTTCTCTTACTCTGAGCTCGCTTGTTCTGCGTTTGGAGGTAGGAACTGGATTTACAAGCTAGGGCTGAAATGAGAATCAATTTGTTTCTCACAAAAATCTCTTGAGAATTGAGAATCATCCTGAGATCTCAGTAACAGTTCGAGATCTAAGTGAAAATTTCATCCAAATTTACTGTGTACCAATTTTATAGTATCACAGTGCTGGTACTGTGTACCAATTTTACCGTGATTTACCACGTACCGTATTTGTCCCAGTAATGTGCATGTGCAAAATGGCTGCCACAGCTGTTCTACACATGCAAAGCCCTCTTCCAAGATGGTGCCAGCAGCATCGCTGCCATTTTGGAAAAGGGCAGTCATTCTGCGCATGTGCATTACCAGGACGAATGCAGTACACAGTAAGTGGTACACAGTAAATTGGTATACGGTACACAGTAAATGTTACAGGGTAATCACAGCAAATCAAGAATATTTCTTGACCAAGAAAGTGTTAAGAACTGGGGCGTTTCTCAGTTAGCAATCCTAGCTAAAAATGAGTCAAGAACCATGATTTTCAACGAGAATCGAGAGAAAATAGATTGTGTTTCAGCCCTAATAAAAAGTAGCCAGAGGCCACATTTGGACTCCAGGCCTGGAGTGCCTCACCCCTAGAGCAAAGCATCTGTCTCATATAAGCTTACCAAATGGTATCCATTGCCAAACAATATTAAGATGCAAGGGTCTTTGCGATTTTGTTGTTGTTGTTGTTAATTACCAATGGTAAAAAATGTATACTAGTCATAACTTTGGCTCTTTAGGCCAAATTCATGGCCGACATAACTTCCCTGATGGCAGTGGAATTATACAAGGAATGTGTTTGCCTCATTGTCTGCAATCTCAAATCCCTCCATGCGGGATCTGCACAGGACAATAGGTCTGCTATCTTGAGCAAGGTTTGCGCGTGCAGGTTGTGCACCGTTTCCGTGGGCCACTGGATCGGCCCCACCGTCACTATTTAGTGGCATATAAAAATACAGAACAGTCTTCTAGGTAGAGGGACTACTTTTGGCCTTGTGTTATGTAGGACAGGGAGGACAGGAGGTGAAAGATTGCAAAGAATTTAGAGATGTCAGTTCTCTCTTTTCCAGTTGCTTCACTGCGAAGTATAAAATCTCCCCAGATAATTATGCAATAGTATTCCTTTGAAGTAACAGTGAGTTGTTGGTATATGTCTAAGCACAAGCAGGGAATTTTCTGTCCCACAAGTCACTATGAAAATTAGTACATGTTCCATGGGATGGATAAGAGTTGGGATGGGGTGCTTAAAAGGTGTGCACAAGATGGAGCAGGATGCAAGTCAGGGGAACTGGATTGAGGAGTCAGATCCTGGAACAGGAAAGGTACCAAGTCAAAAATAGCTGAGGGCCAGAGCTGGTACATTGGCTGCCAGTTCTCCCCCCATCCCTGCCCTAGAGCAAATGTGATCCTCCAGCTATTTAGCCCTTGACACCAATGCAAACTCCATTCACTTTAGTAGGCCTCGTGTTGGTACTAAATACAGCCAGAGGATTCAGCCCGCATCCAAAAGCCTTTGTAATAGGATCTCTTCATGAGGAAATTACACTAATTTCTATTAAAAGGACAATTTTTAAAACGTAAGGTAATACATTTGCATAACTTTCACATTTCACATTTCCCTGCTCCCCTAAGCGCCTTCGTCCCTTTTCACTTGCTGCCCCCCATGCCTGGAACTCCCTCCCTGTCCACATCCGCTTGCCCCCTCCCTTCATACCTTCAAATCTCTCCTTAAAACTCACCTCTTTCGCTCTGCTCTGTCTGACTCTTTATCCTGCTGAGCCACTATTCCTATACCTACGATCTGTTTACCCTTTTCCTTGCCACATGGACCTGCCTGCTGTCATTCTCATCGTAACCAAGCCAAGTACGTGCACTTGAGACCTCGCATCTTCATGAATGTTAGACCCCTTGTCTCTCCCTCTGTTCCCCTTCCTAAGTCTCTCCCCCAGCTCCTGTCTCTCAGATTGTAAGCCCTAGGGGCAGGGACCGTGTCTATTTTAATACTTTGTAAAGTGTCAGGTACACTGCTGGCGCTATATAAATGTTTGTTAATAATAATAATAATAATAATTTGGAGGAGCCTCTGTGGATAGCTGTAACCATGAAAACAATATAAATCATACCATAAATCCACATGCAAATTAGTATTTACAATACTAAAAACACAACCTTTAATTGTCCATAGTGTATCCTTTAAAAAGGTAAAACGTCCTCCAAGTTTTCTTTGGAGAGGATGCCAGCATGGAGAAAGACCACACTGAGCATCCACGAGTTACGACTTGCACGTGTGACGTGCAGAAGCCGTCTTGTCTCCTCAGTGCCAGGTCAGAAGGGGAGGGAGCACAAAGCATTGAGCATATAGGTGATGACCCTATGCTTTATGCATAGGTCCCCTGTCTACCTTACTTCCCTGGACTGACTACTTCCTCCTCTCTGCACCAGACCCAGTGTGGACAGGAGGAGCAGATGACTCAGGGCTACAAGAAGGGTGAGCAGTTAGGGACATGGATCGGACATAAATGGAAGGGGAGAAATGGTGCAAACATGAAGGCAGGTGGGTGGGAGTGGACTTCATAAATCCATCCATGATTAAACATTTTTATGCCGCACTTGGTATTCTCCTCTGTTTACACAGCAGCAAGCTGGCAGGGGCACCAGCAATATCAAACAATTCCTTTAATAGATATCAATTATTTCCCTAACTCTGATAAGCTAGAAAATAAATGCAATGCCTTGCTAATGTTGTGCTTTTCTCTTTGAAAATACTAATGAGTAGGAAACAAGTACCGGGCTCTTGCACTGACATTATATCAAGTCTACAGTTCCTTCCCACTTGGCACAGAGTCAATGTGAAGTCCTAATAAGACACCATTCATTAACTGTAGAGAGACATTTCTAATAAAAAATTTAGAAAGTGTGCAGCTCAATAAACTATTGCAGTCTCATCACAACGCATTATTAATACCAATTATGGTATTACATGTATTAATGCAAGTAGTTACAACTCAGCTTAAACAAACACTTCTCAAATGCAAAGAGAAAGCATGCCTTGGCTGTCAGTATTTCCTCCCAAACATGGACATGTCTGCTGACACATAATGGTCAGCTTTCTTCCCATGCAGTTGCCGAAATGATTGGAGCTGTTGAAGAGGGCAAATGAGGGACAAACTTCAGTTCTCACTTCTGAAGAGTTTCTTTTCAATCTAAAGTTAATAAATTTGTTAGTAACATGGGAAATATACGCTTTGACATAGTCATATGTTCTGCGGGCAATTTACATAGTGTTCCTCATTCCACCAGGCTATTTCTACTCACAATGTAGGGTATGTAAGTAGACATATCTACTAGAGAGAGAAAAAGACAAGACATATTTATCCTGATTACACATCTTCAGTGAACCATGTTTGAACCCTTTTTTCTAGAGATATGCTAGTCTGGTTTCATTGGCTGGTGCAGATAGGTCCTGTGTAGCTACATCAGCTTTTTAAGCCAGCTTTCTTTTGTGCAAGTGAAAGGAAGTGTCTGAAGCTAGCAACTCCAGTTTTTATAGTACTGATCTAAAAATGAAAACAATGGACACTATCAAGACTGATAGGAGGAAAAATATGGGTCAAGTGTTGAGGTTACCATTATATTGGTTTGCAAAGTGTTATGACTGTTACGTGAAAGAGGTATACCCACATAAAGGATCTGAGTGATGGAAGTTTATTTTTCAGAAGTATCAATCACGGTGTGAATAAAAAAAATGCACATGCACAACAGAAAAATTCATTAAAAAAAGAAGTTTGTTTTAGGCTTCCAAGGGGGTATTATGAAGCAGCAAGTAAAATGATGAGTTTTTTAATTACCTCAGCAGCAGCCTCTTATTTAGGGCTATCAACTGATTAATTTGATTCTATAATCAAGTAATTGACCAATTAGCAGATTAAATAATCTAGGGGGAGCTATCTCATATTGGGGCAGCCAGAAAGTATTTTCTTCAAGGCAAAGGGTGTTGATGCAAGGTGTAAACACTGGCTCTCTATTGCCTTGTCTAATGAAAGGTGCCTATGCCAGCTTCTCTTGGTGTGGTTGAAAGCATGTCAGTGCTACCTGATTCCTTTCAGTGCATGCTGAAAGGAGTTGAAGGAAGCTGGCACTTTGAATCAGAGACAGCGCTTTAATCTGTGATCAGCATCTTCAGAATAAGTGATAGATGCTTTCAGCCCTGCTTTTAAACCACATGTCCAATCACCAGTGCACATGCAAAGTTGGAGCTGTAGCCAGCTGCAGTTCAAAGTAACGATATCCCAAATCCTTAAACATTCAAGTCAGTTTGACGGAAAAGCTAGATGACCCCTATATATCCACAAACGCAATCAGAAGACAAATGAAAATATATCAATAAAATCCCATTTAACTAGATCTGAAAAGATGAGCTGATTTTAGAATATTATTTGCATTTTTGGCTCATGCAACAGATCTCTAAATAATTTTTATACCCAAAATTACATTCACCACTGTGCCAGATATAATTAATTCCAGAAACTTCTTATTGGTTCCCCTCATACCAGATATTAAATTATTCCATACTTTGGGGCTATTTCATGCTGTTTTGGGTATTTTCCATTATATTTAGTCCCAAAATAAAATTCTGAAATGTCTGAATGACCGAAACAA
>QEPC01001524.1:3781647-3806621 GCA_003113815.1 Sphenodon punctatus
CAAGAGATCTAACAGGATCAACAGGGTTGAGCAACCCCTGTCCAACTCACGGGAGAGGTCATCAACCAAGGTCACGAGTGCAGTTTCCATGCCATAACCCGGACGGAAGTCCAACTGCGAGGGATCAAGAAAATTGACCTGATCCAAATGCCCCTGAAGCTGCCGAGCCACCACCCATTCAATAACCGTTCCTAAGAAGGGAAGGTTAGAGACTGGCCAATAGCTGGCCACGGCGCCAACATCCAAAGATGGCTTCTTGAGCAGGGACCACACTACTGCCTCCTTGAGACAGCCTGGCACCTTGCCCTCCCTAAGGGAGACACTGACTATCCCCGCCAGCAATGGCCCCAATGTCTCCCGGCTAGCCTTAACTAGCCAGGACGGGCATGGATCTAATTCACAATAGGTGACTTGCACAGTCCCAAGAGCATCCCCCACATCTGAGGGCAACACATCCTGAAACTCATCCCACGAAGCAGGACAGGATGGGGCTTCTACTAACTCTGACCCGTCCTCTGCTAAAAAGGTTACATAAAAACTGTGGTGAATTTGAGCAATTTTATCCGCAAAGAAGTCCACAAACAAATCACAGTGAGCATTTGATGATTCTAAGTCCAGGCGGAGGGAGGCTGGACTGACCAGCCCCCTCACCACCTGGAACAGCTCAGCTGGGCAGGCGCAATGAGGGCAGCAAAGAAAACCTTTTTTTGCTGTCCGCACCACAACGGCATAGGTACTTAACCAGACTCTATGCTGCAATCTGTGAACTTCAGCACACGAGTGATGCCACCGTCACTCTAACCTCCGCCCTTCACGTTTCATCCGCCGCAGCTCCTCCGTGTACCATGGGGAGCTGCTTTGTCAGTGCTTCGGGAGCGAACATACATCGTGCATTATGGCATCTTGGTCAGGCTGGAGGAGGGGTATGGTTAGGCGCCCAATCAAGCTGTGGTAGCAGCTCCGGCAGCAGCCGGCCAGCCCAGCTTTTCAGCAATCATCTGCCTCGTTTCCCACACTGGCTGTGAGGTGTGGCAGGGATCGGGCCACCGTAGCCCATCTGGCTCCACATAAAGGATCATCTGCACCTTCCTATAGTTGCAATAACGCACAAATAAAAACAGTGTAAGCGTGTTTAAGAACTGCTACAACAATATCTGCCGTGATAGTAAGCGGGGATCCATGGGTTCAATGTATTTACCCTATTGCCATCAATATGGAAAATGCAGTGAACACGGATCCCTGACAATAATGATTAATACACAGATCAGATAAACACACATTTCTATCTTTCATACCGGTTAGAGAAAGTCAGACACCGTTTTGGTCCAAACCCAGAAGAAGTTAGATGAATAAAATGCTTACCATCCTGTTAGTATCCAGACCGATGTTTTCCATTCTTTTTGAGAATTAAGACCTTGGACATGTGTGGAGTTGTATGGGTATTTAAAAACTGCTGATACACAAGAATAAAGGGGGGGAAAACTGCAAGATCTGCAATTTGACAGATTTCCAGTAACTTGTTTCTGCCTACTGGATACACCATGCACAATCTTACATGTTGGGAAATCCTTCTATATGTTTGAGAAATCTATGCAATGTCTGTTCTAAGACATCAAGGATCTTTATAGATATCAAAGCTAAAACCACAGGGACTTCACAGCAAAGAATTAATCTTCCAACTTTCTCTTAAAACTTTTGATGACTTAAGTAACCTGAGCAACTTCAGACAGTGAGGGGAAGGAACTGGGGAAAAGATGCCTACGTTGTAAAACTATTTACAGTCTTAATCTTCCTTTGATCATAGTTCTAACTGCTAACCTCAAGATGGTAAAATGTTATCAAGATTCAACTATGGCCGATAACCCACTACGGTCCTAGAAGCTGAAATTTTTCAAAGTTGATATAAATTGTTTTGCCAGTGAAAAGCAGTAAGTTTGTTTTTTTTAAAAAAGCTACATACAGTACAAATGCAAGTAAAACTGAATAGCTTTTATAATGCACAAACTGTTACTCTCAATGGTCATATGCTATATTGTTATGTAAATATGAAAAACCATAAAAGAATTATGTGGTGAAACAACCACAGCCAAAAAGGTTCTGCAGAACTAAAAATAACATTTCTGAATGGATGACATTTATACAACTGGAAAAATAGATTAAGAAAGACCATTAAACATTTTTACTGCAACAGAAGCACCTCAAACACATGATAAATACATGAAACTATTACAGATATAATAAAACCCTGAGGACAACTACTAAAAAAATGACAGTGTTTTTGCTTGCATAAATTTCACAGTTTTGTGGTGCACCGGTGTTATTATAATACAAAGAACAATTAGGTGCTATATAAAACATTAAAAGAAGAAACATGATTCTTCAGACCAGCATTTAAACTGCTCTATAAAGGACAGTGTGCTACTTCTTCGATACCTTGAAACGGATGGGTCAGAAAGCATGAACTACTTAAACTCTTAGTACATAATCAATGTTACAAATTTTATTGTATCATTTATTTTAAATTCTTTCAGTCATAAGTTAAGACAATAGGAAAACTTTCTCCAAAAGGACTTAGTACCTGTAAACAGCCTCTCTTAGCATCAGATTAAATTCAGTATCATCTGAAAAGGATCTCAAAGCGATCCTCTTCTTGCATGTGTTCGGGGACATTGTCAGTTAGAGTTCCTCTTTCTGACTAGGATAAATGACTTTTCACAAAAGGCTACTCACAAACTGAGCTGCTTTTTAAAAAAGCATTAGCTTGGCTCCTCACTGCACAGCCAGAGACTCTTCTGCATGAAGCCTTCATTACTCATACGTCTCAATCTGTTGCACAGCACATGGGACATCAAATCTAATCATTCTGCCCAGTCCTCTATTTTAAAGTCCTTACAGCTATATATTCTACTTACTAGGACGAAGAGAGGTTTCTTTCTCCCCATGTTTGCTCATGTCTGACCTACATCACAAAAGAATGAAATCTCCTACTAATCCACACCCTAATAGCCAGACTTTCAACCCTTAAAACCCCAAACAGGAAAACTAGCCATGTGACTAGAAACATTTTTTTTTTCTTTATGTTAATTATTCCCCCTGCAAAGTTATTTCTTCATGTGAAAGAATTCTTAGAATTTATAATAATCTAAAAGGGGGCATAATTCACTAATTCAAAACATGTGTTCATTGCTGCAGAGTGGCTTGATGAATGAGCCAGATAGCGCTTCGACTTTTTTTAAAAATATACCAAACTTTTAAAATCAGTTTTGATAAAGTGCAATTGTAATGCAGATATAATGAGTAATATATTATGCTGTACATACCATTTGTGCTACTCATTAACAACTAAATGTATTAGTTTAATTTACACAATGTCAATTGATGGAAAATACAGTTAGAAAGCAGATTCCTCACCCCCTTGCCTCTCCTTCAACAAAACCTTCCTGTTTAGCTGATATGGGAAACCAGAGACTCTTAAAAAACAGGTAGACAGGGCTTTGGACAAGAGCTGGCCTAAAATGCTGATTCATGTTAGAAAACATTCTTAAAGAATGTCTATTAAATATTTATTAATTAAACCACATACTTTTTTCTTTTAAAAAAAACAACTTTAAAAAGCTATTTTATCAGCAGTATCATGGTTATACCAAATCCCTTGGGAATGTAGAGATAAAGAAAACAACCCCTTGAAATTCAGAAATGCTACATTCTCTCTCTCTCTCCCCCCTTCTCTTTCATGTATAATTGTCACCTTCTTCCCTATGAATTTAATGATTTTGTTGTTGTTGTTGTTGTTTAATCTTCCTTGCGACAGTCTTGTTATTTTGGAGTCGGTTATTTTCTCTGCTGTTTCCAGCTTCGCAAATTGACTTGAATTAAATCAAAAAGGCATACAACGCATACACAAATTATCGTAAAGGGACAGAGAGGCGTTCGGAAGACACGTAGTCCATTTGAATGTCTAAACAATATACACGTCCTGATGGATTTCAGTAACATCAGCCACCTATTTATCTCACCACGTGAAGACTTTGTATAGGAACCTATCACCAAAACATCTGAATGCCTGCCTGACACCCAAGGTTTGCTACATACATGTATTTTTCCCCATTAGTGGCAAAGCAAATTATGAACACCTGTATCCAAGGAAGACCTAGATCCTGCAAACACATGTTACTTTAGCCCAGCAGGATGAACTGCCTGCCATGTTGTAATTTGCCAAAAGGTCTTTTATTCTCCCATTGTCTGTAATACCCAAGAGCAGTCCTGACAATTGCAGACATTCATACTGTTCCCTGGCTTCCCCATGTGCTTGACTGAGGTGAATTCAAACACCACCTCCGAAGCAGGGAAGCATCCTTTTAAAAAAAACAACCAAATGAACAGTCACAACAGTCTTTTCCCATGGAAGAAAGTGGCATGGGTGGAGCTGAAACAAGTACCCACAAAAATGGGTATAACCATCAAATTTCCAGTACCAATCAGTATCTGATTGTGACCTGATGCCGGATGTCCCAGAATGTCAACTTCCAGTCCTTGAATGTCAATTTCTGGTACCGATTTCTCAACTTGAGTTCTGACACCTATTTACTGATTTTCTGTCCTGGAAATCAACTTCCAGTCCTGGAAAATTGACTTCTGGTCCCAATTTCTGTTTCATTTCCATCCTGATATTGCAGTTTTCTGACCCGATATACTGATCGGTAATCAGACAATTTTTAAAAATCAGTATTAAAAGTTACCAACTTTATGGGTTTTCAGGTATCTGACTGGTAACCCTTCAGATACCTAATGTGGTACCCAAAAATGCAAGTGATACCCGTGTGTACTAAATTAAGTACCCGTTTCACCTCTAGCATGGAGTCAGCTTGTTTATTCAATCAAATAATTTATTTGTTTAGCCATTGGCCATAACAACAAAAATAAAATCAACAAATCAATATTCCACACCAAATACAAATATCAATACACAATAAAGGAAAATATATTAACGAATGAATGGAAAATAAAAGTATTCTCTATATGGTCTATGTGTCAGGTATCTATATCTCTAACCGTACTGGCTACCTAGTGGTTCAGCACGCAAAGAGACCTTACCCGTCACAAGATTATACTCACACAGGCTCCCACAGATCATTCCGGGGGGGTAAAGGAGCGAGGTAGGCACACACACGCCAGTTATTCCCAGACAACTGGGACAAGTCAGCTCTGCAAGTGGATGGCAAAATGCCTTCCCCTTCTCAGGGCTTGTGGCGGCACACTTGACCCCTGTAACTGGGGCCTCTGGGACTGAGTTTAGGGATAATAACCAAAAATAAGTTGCTTTATGAATGAGGGTAACAAGAACCACCAGAGAAATAGCAGCCAACCATGGCCACCCGAGAGGACCCACCAGGACTCTCCACAGATACAGTGGCCTCGTATCTCTGCGAGTCAGCTCAAGAGGGTTCCAGCTGATTCCTAAATAGCTCTAATTGAAGGATTCCTGCAGCGGCTCACCTCGCCACTGCATTTTCCCGATTGGCTAAAATGTATTGTACCCGCCTTTGCTGATCCCAATGGTCCCTCCCCACGAACCATGGGGCAAAAAACTTATCCCGGATCTCCCTTGTCTTGGGGCAGTGCAATAAATAGTGTGGAAGATCTGTTTTCGCCTGACCGCAGTTGCAGAATCTTAACTCAGCCGGGATGCTTTAAATCTACCCTCAGTCACTGAAGTTGTCATCATAGTTAATCTTACAAGAGTCATAGCCCTTCTAGTTTTAAAATTCTTTATATCTGTCAGGTATTTCTCGTATCCCCTTTCTATCTTTAATAGCAGATACCAGGGGGCAATGCGTTGCTCAGGGATTCCAGCATTGCTTGTTTATTCAAGGAATTGTCCATTCCTTGTATATTCAAGGGATTTATATTATTTAAATATATTTAAATAATTTCCTTTATTGGTACTCATACCACTCATTCTTCAGTTAAGAAATATGTGTGTGCCATTGTCATTTGTATAAACATTTCAGGTTTCTGCTGAAGTCTTGGCAAGATCAGGACTGTGTGTAAGTTGCAACAAGATTTGGGGGAATCGCCCCAAATGAATGTACCCTTACACTTTGCAAAGCAACCTGCTGGAGATAAAATCCAAAAGATAAACAAATGAGGTCATAGTCACACAAAACTCCCTAAGCGGAGGAGGAGGATACAAAGTCTGTGTGAAAACATTTGCCCTGTGCTGGCAGGGTCGCTTAGCATAGACCAGTTTGCTATAAAAGCCTTTTTCACACAGCACCTCTGACCCTAAACTCAGGGTGATTTCAGAAGTGATGTGGTGAATGCCCACCACAGTCAACCTCAGTCAAACGCGGGGGTGGTGAAAGCGCCGTGCATGTCTGTTTGCTCGCATCCAGATGTTCACCACAGTCAAACGCAGTCCGGGGTGAAGCTACCCACGCTTCATGCGGTCAGGGCTGGAGAAGGTCTAGAAGTGTGGTGAATGGTCACCATGGCAGGGGTAAATGAAAAGTAACTTCTGAACGGAAACCCGCAGCCGCGGTGGAAGGAATTGATCCCAGCCACGGTGCATTCTGGGGCTCGGACCTCCGTCCATGTCTCCACTGCATGTCTGTTGTGTTCCCCCAGCCCATGTTCTCACTGATTGCTCCCAGGCAGGGGTCACGATCCTGTCGGGGCTGTACGTGTCACCACAGCCCGCGGTGAATCCGTTCACACTGGGGTGGAATTCACTGTGGTGAATTGGAACGCGTCACTTATGAAATCACCCTCCGTTTCCATCACTGATGGTGGTGGGAGGTGGGATTGTGAATGAGCCCTAAGTTTGTGAAAATAAAAGCACACACACACCCAAAAAATCATTTCCAATGGTTCAAATTCCAAATTTTAAAACTGAATTGCAAAAGAAAACTGGATGCTTTGATTTATGGCAGTTTTCTGGTTTTAGTTTTTACCAATAAGTATAAATGCTGAAGGGCAAAAACTGATTGTTTTACTAAACCAATACTGCCATTAAATCAATAGACCACAAAAGCACCAGGGAAAATACTGAATCAACATCAAGGAGAAATTTCCACACCTACAGTTCCATTTACTCTCTTGGCAGGCAAGCTCAGAAAGCAAATCGGGGAGTGGAACTGGAACCTAGTAATCCAGTCATTTTGACCCACCCAAAATATATTTAAATAATTTCCTTTATTGGTACTCACACCACTCATTCTTCAGTTAGATTATGCATGTGCAATTGCCATTTGTATAAACATGTCAGGTTTCTGCTTAAGTCTTTGTAAGGCTGTGTGTAAGTTGCAACAAGATTTGGGGGATCACCATAGCCATCTCAAAACAGATATACTAGAACTTGAAATGGTACAAAGAAGGGTGATAAAAAAAAAGTCAAAAGATATGGAATGGCTTCAGTGGATGAAGAGGTTCAATAAATTAGGGTTCTTCAGCTTGGAGAAGAGATGACTAAGGGGGAATACGTTGAGGTTTATAAAGTCATTAGTGCTGTGAAACAAGTAAATAAGGAGCAGTTATTTACCATCTCAAATGATATTAGAACTAAGGAATACTCAATGAAACTAACTGGCAGAAGATTTAAAACAAACAAAAAGGAAGTATTTTTCACTCCATAACTTGTTGCCAAAGAATGTTGTGGAGGCCAATAGCATAACTGGATTTTTAAAAGGACTGGATAAATTCTTGGAGGATCTGTACATAAACATGTATTAGTCAAGCTGGTTGGGGGGACATAACCTTTAACTTCCGGGAGCTCAGAGTAAATAGCAGGAAATTGATCATTTCATTATGACCAGTTGTGCACTTCTCTGAAGCAATCAAAAGGTGGCCACAGTTGGAGACAGGATGCTCAGCTAGACAGACCACTGACACACTTCTTATGACACTTCTTATGTTTTTATATTCCAGTGCAAGATACAAGTCCAGACATGTGAGGGAAGGTCAAGTCTGAGAGATCAAAGTCCAAAGAAAAAGGGATAATCCAAGCTACAAATTTAGAACCACAGTGATGGACTGAGGCTGGATGATCAGGGAATCAATGGCAATGTCAAAGGGAATAATCCTAGCTTGATGTTGATAGGCTATCTGAGGGGCAGGACTAGGGCAAGAGGCAGGACTGCACATGAAGCAAAGCAGAGTTGAACTGGACTGGGCTGGCTAAGACACCTGTACTCAGGATAAGGAGGTACGGTGAGGTAAACAGGCAGGATTAGATTCATGGCAGGACAAGGCAAGGCAAAATAAGTAAGACTGAAGCACAGAATCGAAGATTTAGGAACTGGTTGTACAGACAAGGCTTGGACACACGGGAAGTGATCTAGAGGTTGTAAACCAATCAGGCAGGGGGACTGGGCTGGCCAGTCAGAAGACAGTGAAAGTAGGGTATGTGCTTGAGAGGCAAAATATGGAGCTTGGAGCTGCGGGGTCTCAGTCCAGCTTGACCAATCTTGTAGCAACATGGTAAAGGCTGCAACCCAAGGATCTGAGTTGGAGGCTAGCTGATGACCTGGCAACACAAAGGTGATGCATGAATGCCAATGGAAGATTTCATTCCTATCCCTGGCAAGGAAACATGGGTGCTTACAATGGGTGTCTTCACACAGACACCAACCCCACCTGGCTCCAGGCGGGCCATCCATTTACAGGTAGCTCATCAGATGTGGAGGCAGAGCAGAGGTGAGGCAGGCTGTTCCTGCTTTGGGACTGCCCCTCCGGCAGTGATCTGGAACATCCTGGAGCACCGCCAGCAGAGCGGGAAGCCCAACCCTGGGGCAGCAGCCAGAGGTTTGGGCTACTATCCGGCTGATCAGCGGAAAGCCACCACAGACATGCTCTTGGCTGGTGGTTGCCCCCAAAACACAATAGCATTGCAGGTAATCCACCCGTAACTCTATGGTGTACAGGAAGGGTGCTGCACAGGTGGATTGTAAGTCCTAGCAGCTGCTGGGTCCATTCAAAACTGACCCAGGTGTGGCTACAAGCAGGCAGATGCAGGGGTGCACTCCTGGACTTGCTCCAGGGAGCGCACCCCTGCGTCCATGTGAAAGAACCCAATGTGAAAAGCAGATAAATAAATAAAGCAGGGTCACAGCACCCCTTCTATGGCCACTTTGGAATGGGACAAACTCCATTTGCATGTGTACTAACAGGCAAAAGAAAGGTCAGCCTCTCCTCCATGGCATGACGTCTTCTTTTCCCTGGAACTGTGGATAGTGAGGAAGCCATGAGGGGATAGGACGAGGAGAGATGGATATTCTCCACACCAAGGCAAAAAGCCTCTGGTTAGTGATGCTTCCCAAAGCGGTGGGGGAAGAAAAACAAAAACAGTTCAAAATATTTCTCACCCCCACGCTACTGAAGCAGGGAAATGGCAGGGAGTAACCAACAGGAGTACAACTCCATCAACACAGTGTAGACCCAGAACAGAGATAATATTTTGGGGCATCATTGGTTTGGGAAGCCATTGGAAATACGAGGACAAACAAAGAATAACATAGTCCTCCTTACAGAGAACTTTTCAGCCATATAATATAAATGACTTCACAGAGAAAGGCAAATCTTTTTACCTCCATTTTACAGATGGGGAAGTAAGGACAACGAGGTGAAGAGACTTGGCCAAACTCCCATCATAAGTTAAAATCTAGATTTATAGGACCCCAGGCCACCCACTGTAGTAAAGATGCTTTCAGAGAGCATTCACAGAAATATCCAAGGGCTACTGCCACTTTAAAAAAACAAAAACATTTAGGCCCTCATTAAGTAATGGAAATTCTAGACTGTCCATCTTTTTAATAAATGGAAATGTGAGAGTTTTTGGACCACAATATTGATATTTCATATGATACTACTTATGCTTGATTCAAGTTTCTACAGCAGATGTAAGAACAGTCGGCCTTTAGTGAGACAACAACTGAAGCAGTGCAGTTCAGTCATTAGGTAATTAACCTCCGTGCTGCAGAGATAAATTTATGCACTGGACAAGAAAATGGATATTAAGCATTAAGGAAAGATAAATTACCAAAATAAAATATATCTATGTGTTGCAATTATAGGCTCACAAAAATATTGGGCCATCAGGATAGAAACAGCAGGATCAGATAAAAGCATCTCTTCCAAGGAATTAGTGTAAAAATTCGTAATCCTTCATCTTCTAAATCCAGCCCAACCTCTCATGCTGTATATTGTTTAATCTGAAGAACAAACAAGACTCTCCTCCTGTTGTCTCAATTCCAGGACGATTAACTCTTGCAAAACAAAAAAGATGCAGACTGAAGATAGAAAAGGATTATGAAGGTTCCGCTCCCAGTGCAGCACAGTGTGTTAACTACCAAAGTACATTCCCGGGGGTAGAGTGGGGGGGGGGGGAAGGACACTACCTTTTTAGCTTTTTCAGCCCAGTGCTACTTATCCCAATTGTAGGGGTAGGGCTCAGTGATGATCAGCAATCTATGGGGTTAGCACTGGCTTGTAGTCAAAGTTCAGGTCAGGGGTCGAAACCAGGAAGTCCATTCATAGGGGGCAAGGTAGGGTCTGGAAAGATGCAGGTGGGAAGGTTGCTGGGAAGCACACAGGCTATGGCTAGAAAGGTAGGCTTGGAAGGAAAGCTGACAGGCTGGGAAGGCAGTACTTTCCCCTTTAGTACCTGACAAGTTATCTGAACTCCTGAAATTGCACATTTTCTAACTGGAGCTCTAAGCAGAGGAATCTGACCAGAAGTTTGTGACAGATTGTTCAGACAAGGGGTTGCAGGAAGAGGAAACAAATACTGGAAGTCAGCCAATGAGCAGCAGTCTTCTGATCACCTGACTGCCTCAGACTAACATGCATAGGCCAGACTGCGCTTTAAGGGATGTGGTCTCTTGGTCTGGCCTGAGGTGGTAGGTAGGGCGCTGGCCCAGTGTTCCTGGGAACCTGGGTTTGAGACCCCTGGCACCTTGCAGTTTACTTTGTTCTGCATTTTTCAGCCCTTTCATGACTTTCTGTTGCATTACATTGCACAAATGGACCAATCACATTCACATTCCAAAATTTTCAAAAAAAACTCTTTCCAAATAGTACAACCACTGGGACAGGAAGTACCCAACAACCAGTTACCAAATCACATCCCAAATTACCAATTCACATTCCATTTTTTCTATCCATTTCCATTCATCTATTGATTGTTCCATGTCAAAAAGACACTAATACGGTACGACAGTAACTTGGAATGGGTCGGTAAAACAGGTAGTTGGTAACTCAGTAACAATAATACAGAGCATTTGGGGTACGAACCAGGTACCCAATAGGCTATCTGAAATGCCAGGTATGACCTGCAGGTACAAAATGTGCTACCAGTTTCAGCTTTACTTGCAGCTTGGCTGTAGCGTTGAAGGGAGGAGAACAACTGCAGACCAGCTGTAAGGAGGAAGGTCTTGGTGGGCTCCCGATGGAAAAGCAAAGAGAAACCACAGCATTCTATTAAAGTGGGTGGAGCAGCCAAGCAATCACAGCAAAAGCTGTTTTCATCAGGAACAGACCACTCGCATGTGCTCGTGCAACAAGAAAACATACTGACTTTTTCACTATTTTCGCTCCTTCCCATTCGGTAAGTGCCATTATTCGGTACTTCTGGTCATTCTTCCTAGGCAGGAGCAGCCGCACACCACGTAACGTTCCTTACGTGTTGCATAGGTTTGCTTGTGTACGATCACAAGTTCACTATGTAACTTTCATCATTTCCCTTATTGGTCCTTGTCGCGGCACCTTGTAAAGTGTGTTTTGATTGGTGTATTTCAAGGGCTAGCTGTTGTTTTCTGCATTCTGATGCTAGAAACTGTCATAAAATGCTGGAAACTGATGAAAATACAGAAAAATAACCGGCGGTAAATACCAGAAATGACCAAAGATACCAGGAAATGGTGAACAATCACAGGTGCTGATCTTGACAACAATGGAAGCATGGATTCAATGGATAGTGAGGAAACACCAACAAACAGTTGCAAAGCACTCCTGAAAATTACGTATTTCCCAATGGGATGGGAACAGTCATTGCTGCCTCCTTTAATCAGCATGTCTCACCCAGTGAACCAAAATCCATTCCAGTCTTGCCAGACTGATATGTATGTAGCACAGCAGTAAAGGATAGTTGCACCTGCACTCCCAAGTATGTCAGGACAAATTATCTTATCTTTAGATAATCAAAATGAACCTTAATCTTGCTGCCTGGCTCCAGTACTTTGAACGTCTGAAAGTTTGAAGGAAATGTTATACATGGCAAAGCACAGACATTCAAATCAGGATTCTGTGAGCAGACATTGTCACAGGAGAAGGGGTAAACAGGGACAGGGTACCCCAATTTGGGGTTCAGGTGCTTCCACGCCCCCAGGCAGACACCCCTGGACAGGGAGGCCCAGCACCGCTTCCCGGAATTACCCGAAGGTAGAAAAAAGTCCGTCAGGATATTAGTTGGCCCTTGAAATCCATGAAGGATTAGGCCTGTATCATCATAGGGCACCGTGTCACCGTGCTGAAACACTCCACCTCTCCCACCACCCACCACAAACACTCCCCACTTGATCCACAGGGAAGGAAGGTTGGTGCACGAAATGTGGGGGTAAGAAGGAAGGGGGCCAGGGGGTAGGTTCAGACCCATGCAACAAGGAGAGGAGAATGGGATGGAGTCCCCAGGAGGGGGAAGGGCGGACTCACACACTGCCTCAAACACACTCAAGGGGTTTAGGAAAACAAGGAAACCACAGGAGCACTCACCCTCACAGTCAATCCTAGGAAGCACACCACACAGTCACCCAAGGGAAGAGGAAGGGGGTAACAAGAACCACTCGCCAGACTTCAAACTGCTAATGCCTCCGTCGCTCCTCCTCTCTCTGTCTCTCTCAGCACAGGGGGGCCAGTCTAAACAGATCACCGGCGCTGTGTGCTTCACAGCACCGGCATTTGAGGGAGAAGCCACGTCCCCGGTACGTGCCTGTAGCCGTGCTGAGCGGCGGAGTGTTCGTAACCCCGCCCCTTCATTACGCACGGCATCCAGAGCCGGCTCCGACGCTCCTTGCTGCAACAGCTGCCCAGCACCTGCCGTGTCCATGTCTCCCCCGGCAGAGGAAGCCGGAGTGTTACTGTGGCGCCAGGGGGTGAGTGTAGCTGGTCAGAAGCCCCTTGTGGCCGGGGGTGGGCGCCGCGGGGGCGAACCCTGACAGACATACTTCAGGAGCAGAATTGCTAAACATGTTGGCTGTTGCATATGCACATTGAAGACATTTGGAAATTCTCTGTATCTGTTTAACTTTCACTAGCTCAGTCCCTGAAATGCTTCCAAGCTTTTCCTGGGGAAAGTGAACACCTCAATAACTTTTTCAGGCCCTTATTCTTCTTTCTCTAAGGCCTTTTTCATACGGACGCCCCTCCCCCTACTGGGTGTGTGGGTGGGTGTGCGGTGGGGGGGGCCGTCCATGCAAACAACACGGGCAGTGGGTGGGGGTACGCGCATGCTCCCAGCACACACTCATCTCCACCAACCTCCACCCATCACCCACCCACGGAGCCATCCAACAGAACAGGGGAGGCACCCGTGGGAAAGGGAGCACACTCACCGCCGGCGCACACCCATCCCCTCAACCAGTAGCGCCATGTGAAAACGACTTTAGCATCTGAGCACCAAGCCAAAAAAATAGGAAAAGTGATTACAACTCCAAATCTACTAGAGTTAGAAAGATAAATAAAATAACCAAGAATGTGGAGAATGAATATTCTCATGGTATCTAGGCCGTTTTTACACAGACCGGGGGTGGGGGGTGGGTGTTCAGTCGTGGTGGGTGGAGGTGTGTGTGTATCCCTTTACACGGACAAACACCCATCTCCACTGACAGGGCCGCCTCCGGTTTTCTGGAGGGCCCCATAGATGGAGATGGGAGGGTGATGGGTGGAGGTGGGCGTAGGTGGGTGTGCGCCGGGAGTGCATATGCACAAACACCCACCACCCATGGTGTTCACACAAGAGAACACCCGGTGCACACCCATCCCCCCCACCCAGTGCCGGCCTGTTTACATGGACGCCCCACCCCCGGCACACCCGCTCGACCGGGCCATCCGTGTAAAAATTGCCATATTCAAGAAATTTTTGAGCAACTGTTTAAAGAAAAAAAAAAAGAGAGAGAGAGAATAAAAAAAAGGATTGAAGCTTACTCAGTTCATTATTATTATTCTTTGTAAATTGGATTGATGAACAAACCCCACATGCCCACAGAGATTAAGCTTTGTTTTTTGTGCATATGCTAATACTTATATTATGCATCCTATATTGGCTGCGGATCATAATAATTATTTAAAATATAAAACTAAACATTTCACACTAAAGGCTAAGTATTTGCTCTCAAATAAATGTCCTGGTTATTGTATCCCAAGCTTCTGCATATTAGTCAGATAAAGGGGGAGGGAGCGGAGTACTGCTTTTCCCATTCTAACACATAATATTTCTCTGCATTAGAATGTTGCCAATGCCAACTCTTCTCCAGCAACGTGTGCCAATCTAATGATGAAAGGCTGTTTTACAACTTTGCACCTTCCAGATGGCAATGGTTCAGAAAGAACCTCTCTCTCTATTAGTTCAGGAGGATTAGGAGACCTCTTACAACAACCTCAATTGACATTATTCATCCTGCCAACACTGCAATGGATCATAATGCGTGTGTTCTACATACTAGTTGCCGGTGTAATTGTCCCATTACAGGCATACTGAGTGAGAAAATACATATCTAATACTGCAATAAACACCAAAATGTGTCACAAAATATGCAACGGAAGGTTCACTGCTAAGTCTGCGATTGGAAAAATACTGCTCATTACTTTACTCTACCGCAAATTGCAGCAATTCAGAATGAGACTAAAAGAGCTGAACAAAAGATTGAAGCTTTTATGTAACTTTTAATAACAATGCCATTTAGTCAAAATATGAAGCAAAAAAGATTCTTTCCTCTTCACATCCATTAACATTTTCTTAAAAGAAATATTTTTAAAAATTGAACAAAAAAGGATTATAAGAAAGTATCATGTATTTTTAAGGAAATATTATCAGTGATGGAGCTATTTCACACCAAGTAATAACATAGTCTACAGAGTCAGTGCCCCGAGAGTGTTCTTGGACCATCTTTATTTTTTTTTTAAATGTTTAAGAGGGAGAGAGAGGGGGGTATATAGAACCACTGAATCTAGTCATAGGCAACTTGTGAGGTGGGCACATATGTCCATATTTTCAGAACCCCTACAGGACCCCTGCCCAGCCCCCACTCCTTTGTCCTCCCCCCCCCCCCCCCCCCCCCCCCCCTTTTCCCCCCCCCCCCCCCACACACACACACTATTGACAATTCCCAGTCACGTATGAATCTGGTGGTATTGGTGAGAAAAAGCAATGTATACTGGCAGCCCCATACAACACTCTGATCCTCTTAACTGTTATGCACTCTCTTCCAACAGATAATTGGCATTAGCCTCAACTATCTATGAAATTTGGATGAACAAAGAGATGCGCATGTGTAACATCATTAAACCATATTGCCAGAGGTTTTTAAGGATAAAGGATTGGATTAGAAGCGATTAATAATCAGACGACCAATTCATTCAAACTGTCCTGCAAAATAATATGGTACTTTGTCTGAATAAAAGTATTAGTTTGGGGGGGGGGGGGTTGATAGAGCTAATTAAAAAACCAATCTTGTCACGATCATATTCCAGATGACACTTTATGATTATTTAGAAAACAATCATCAGGACAATTAATTAAGATATCTACATCCCTGCCAAATATTGAAAAGACCCGCCGTGCAAGACGGATGGTGACTTAGTAGAGTCTCTCAGTCTAAACGATGTGTCAATTCAAACAATGTGCCAAGCCATTAACCTAACTTAAAGCAGTAAGAAGAATCTGAATACAGTTTACATAAGAAAATAAATAAATATATAAATTCAGATTTAGTGATGTTTTATAAAATGACATGGGTCCAGTGTTCTTATTGTTGTTGATTTTATTATTATTGTGTTTTTATGTTGTAAGCCGCCCCGAGATGCCGTAGGCATGAGGGGGCGGCTAATAAATTTAATGAAATAAATAAATAAACAAACAAACAAACATAAATGTATATTTTCATTTATACTCCACCCCTCTCGCCATAGGAGACTTGGGGCAGCTCACAATTTAACACCGCACAACACAGAATATATAAATACTACATACAAATAAAATAATATAAAACAGTACAAAAACTCTAATAGTATAAAAACTCTATGTGCATTTAAAAAAAAAAAACAACCCACCAAGTGTGTAAAATAAAACCCTCAGCCTAACCAAATAAACCCATCCCACCCTCCCCTCCTCCCCCACCAAACACCTGGTGAAAAAGCAAAGTTTTACACTTTCGTCAGAAGGCAAAAAGATTTGGGCTGAGATGAACCTCCACCGGAGGGCGTTCCAGAGCGATGGTGCAGCCGCCGAGAAAGCCCTCCTGTCCGTCTCAACTCTATGATAGCGTGGGACTTTCAGAAGGGCACCCCCAGATGACCACAGGACATGAGGCAATCACCGAGATAAGTAGGGCCCAGGCCATATAAGGCTTTAAAGGTCAACCAGCACCTTGAATTGGGCCTGGAAGACAATAGGCAGCCAGTGCTGTTCTCTGAGCACAGGTGTTATATGTTCCCTGCATCCCGCCCCGTGAGGAGGCAGGCCACTGCATTCTACGCTAGCTGCAACTTCCAGACCATCATCATGGGCAGCCCCATGTAGAGCGCATTGCAATAGTCTAGCCTCGAGGTGACGAACGCAGAGATGATAGTGACGAGATCAGAGTCCGAGACATATGGGTGGCACCTTTTCACAAGATGTTATTGGCAAAAGTTGCCACAGCCAACACCTGAGAGTCCAAGCGTAACTGCAAATCCAGGAGCACCCCCAGACTCCACACAGATGGAACTAAAGGAGGACGGACACTCCCAATAATGGTGGAGACCTCCTCACCCAGATCACTGATCCCACCAACTAACATCACCTCTATCAGGATTGAGCCTCAATCGGCTCGACCTCATCCAGTCCCCCACAGCAGCCAAGTACTGAGACCGCAATGAGACAGCAGGACCTGGGTCAGACGAAAATGACAAATACAGCTCGGTATAATCTGCATATTGATGACAGCAGGGCCCTCAGCTGCGCACAGCCTCCCCGAGCGGCTTCATATACACATTAAGCAATAGAGGGGACAAAATAGAACCTGAGGGACCCCACATGGGAGGCCACCAGTGGACAAAGTACAGTCCCCTAGCACCACCCACTGAGATCTATCTGTAAGGTAGGAGCAGAATCATTGCAAGACAGTTCCGTCCACCCCTGCCAGGTCCCACAGACGAATCACCAACAACTCATGGTTAACAGTATAAAAAGCAGTGAATAGTTCTAACAGGACTAACAGAGTCATAAGACCCTTGTCCAATTCCATGAGGAGGTCATCGACCAAGGCCACAAGCACTGTCTTCATACCGTACTCCGGGCAAAAGTCAGACCACGCGGGATCAAGAAAACCGATGCCAACCAAATACGTCTGGAGCTGGCGAGCTACTAACCCGTTCAATAACCTTCCCTAAAAAGGGAAGGTTAGAGACAGGTCGGTAACTGGCTGGGGCATCAGCATCAAGTGATGGTTTTTTGAGGAGGGGCTGAACCACAGCCTCCTTGAGGCAACCCAGCACCCTCCCCACCCAAAAGGAGGCACTGTTAATCCCTTCAGCACCAGCACCACTTTCTCCCTGGTAGCTTTTACTAACCAGGACAGGCAAGGGTCTAATTCACAAGTTGTGGCTCAAGCAGACCCCAGCACATCGGCCACATCGGGAGGCATCACCAATTGAAAATTATCCCACAAACCTGACCAGACAGGGCATTCCTAACCTCTAGCTCTGCCACTGCCTCCGAAATGGTGGAGTCGAAGTCATGCTCAATGTGAGCGATTTTATCTGCAAAGTACATCAAAAACATGTTGCAATGAGCTGTGGATGAATCCAGTTTCAGACGGACACACGCTGGACCAATCAGACATCTCACCACCCGGAACGGCTCCGTTGGAAGAGACTGAGCAGACGCAGCAAGTGCAGCAAAGAATTGCATCTTTGCTGCCCTCACCGCAACTGTCCTAACAGTTAGGACTTCAAAAACGCTTTATGCTGCAACTGATTGTCTTGGATACAAGTGCGACACCACCGGCACTCTAACTACCTCCCTTCTTGCTTCAGACATCCCAGGTCCTCCGTGAGCCATGGGGACAAGCGGAGCTGATGATGTGCTGGAAGCAGACACCTAGGAGCCACCCGATCAATGGCCTCAACCAACAAGCTATTCTATAAGGCCACAAGGTCATCGATAGAGCAGCCACGGAGGTCAACAGGTATCTACCTCAGAGCATTCTAGAACCCTCTGGTTCCATGAGCCTCCTAGGGTGGACCATTCGAACTGGTCCAGCACCACTACGGTCACACACGCACGCTAGGATGGAGGTTCACAGGAGATAATGGTCTGACCATGGCAAGGGTGAAGACAACACCCCTCCAATCATTGGAGCCCCGCCTCAAGGTCAGTGCAGAAAACTAAGTCCAGAGCGTGCCCCCGTTCATATGTCAGTTCCTTCACCACCTGGGACAAGTCCATGGTTGCCATGGCGGTCATGAAATCCTGCTCTGACCCCTGCAATCTTGCCTCACATAGATACTGAGGTTCCACAAGACAATGAGCTTGGGGAACCTCAAGACAGGTCCGAGATGAGAGCTGCTAGAGCAGACAAGGATGCTTCTGTGCAGTGGGGTGCACAGTACACCAGCAGAATCCCCAACCTCTCCCTGGCTGGACCCTCCAGTCTGTTTCCACCCAAATCAATTACAATGCCTCAAGGAGGAGGCATTCCATCCTACACTGGGTCTGCACTGAAAATCTCTTTACGACCAAAACAATGGCTGAAAATTATAGCTACACCCCCTCCCCCTGACCCTCTGGCCTAGGTTGGTGATGGACAGAGTACCCAGTCGGAATAAGATCCGCCAAAATTGGCCCAGAACATTTGTCCACTCAACTCGATGTCACACACACACACACAAGGTCGGCCGCCCAGTCCAAAATGACATCATGGATTGCAGACCAACCTCACATTACACAGCACCAGAGACAGGCCTGGATCATCTGAGACCTCAATCACCTGGCTTCCACCAGCTGGGAAGTGTCCCTCCCAATCCCACATCTCCATATTCCCAAAGAAAAACCTTCCCCAAGCCCCCACATCCCCCTCTCACAGGGGGATTCCCAACCTTTCTCGCTGCTCTCACTAGCAGGCAAGCATGAACCAACCCCGCTGCTCTAACCAGCGGATTGGAGCATGACCCTCCCTTCCTCCTAAACACCTCCCCAACTCACCCCACCATCCCTTCTTTAAATCAAACCCCAGATCCCAGAACACAATTTAAAACAAATTCCCACACCGCCACTCCTAAACCAATAAAAAACACCAAGCCCCCTAATCCCCACCTAGTCACACCAAAGGGCCCTTTTGCAGTGGCCCTTCAGCACACGGCCTGCAGTGCTTCCAGGAGGCAACCTGCTTTTCTCTCCCCACTGTCCGGATGTGCCCGGGGGGGGGAGAGGAAGACTCCCTGGCCCCGGCCCTCCACAACAGAGGGGTTGTCGCTTTGTTCCTGCTTTCCAACAGGCAAAGCTTCCTTTGATGCAGAATTGTGCCCATATGGCTGAAACCTTCCAAAATTATGACAGCAAAGTGAGAGTTGGCTCCGGTTATTAATTTTAATGCCGTACATCAAGTCTTTGATGTCCTCCAACAAGTTCTGGGGAGATAATTAGCTTCATTTGTTAATTTACTTTCTAACACTGGGCAGGACGTTGTCTTTGAAACTGCATTCTACTCTATAGCATGGAATGTGTCGGTGTAGAAGACACATTGTCATTCCCATGAACTCCTAGCATTCCATTCAAAGTAACGGGCACAGCCAGAAGTGGGAGCTTTATAGCCCTTTGGCCAAAGAGACTCACCCCTCTGACTCCTAGCAGGGAAAACTCATCCCCCTGTCCCCGGGTCTGTTGTCAGGGGCTACTCTCTTAATGGGAGATGGGAGTGCATCCAGGTCCAGCGGAGGGGGAAAAAAAGAAGGCAGAGAGCAGGCTAGATCTAGGGCTCCTCTCTCTTCACTTTGTCACTGCCCCTCTCCTCAGAGGATGGCAGCAGTGGGGAGACAAAACCCAGGTGAGGGGAACAGGGCTTGGAAGGCAGAGTGGGGAGAATCAAGGAGCAAGGCTTTGGGGAGGGGGGGGCGAAGAGGACAATGTGCACCTTCCTCCACCCTTGGCAAAAATCTGGTTACACCCATGGCCAAGGGAAGGGAAATGCAGACCCCAGAATAGGAACAAACATGCATATATAAAAAAAGGACACAAGTCTTTAAGTGCAAACAGGAGCTAGATTATTAATTTATTTGAAAGTCAGAGTATTGCAAAAGCTACACAGAAGATGACTGTCCCATGTTTTCTAAAAACAAATAATGCAGAATTATTCGTAAGAATGCAAGAGGTGCAATACTGGGCCCTACCAATGGTCCATCGAGCCCAGCACCCGTATCCAACAGTGGTCAATCTCAGTCGCTTGGAAGAAGTACCCAATAGGTCACAATGGGGGGATCCACTTCCTGTTGTTTACTCCCAGATCTCGACCGTAAGAGGTTACATTCCACAAACCTACCTCTGGCTAATAGCTGCTAATGGACCTATCCTCCAGAAACATTTCCAATCCTGTTTTAAACCCAGCCATGTTACTGGCCTCGACCACATCTTCTAGCAACAAATTCCACAACTTAATTGTGCACTGAATGAAAAAAATACTTTCTTTTATTTGTTTTAAATCTGAAACTGGCTAGTTTTGTGGAGTGTCCCCTAGTTCTATTACTATGTGAGAGGGTGAATAAGCATTCCCTATTTACTTGTGCCACACCACTCATGATTTTATAAACTTCTACCACATCCCCTCTGAGTTCTCTCATCTCCAAGCTGAAGAGACCCAACATGTTCTCTTCATACGGGAGTCGTTCCATACCCTTCATCCTTTTTTTTTTCCCTTCTCTGTACCTTCTCTGTTCTGTTCATCTTAACAGAGAATGGTCACATTGAGCTAAATTCGAATGTGACTGGAAGTTGAGACAAAGAAAAGCATTCTTTCTAATCCATACGGTTATTGCTCACTCTTCCCAGAGCAGTGGAACATTTCCAGGGCAGCAGCCAATTCTGGGTTAGCTTCCTTCTGAGAATAGAGGCTGGTGTGTTATAAAAATCCATCTATTTAAAGCTTAACAGGTTGTGGAGGGGAAGGAAAGCAGCTGACAGCACTTGTATCATGCCCCCAAATAGATACCCACTGCAACCCCAAAGTCCAGTAGTATAGAGTTTCCCCAAACCTGCCCCTTAGTCTACAGCTTTTCCTTGAAGTCTGCTTGCAGCTCTTTCCCAAACACTAAAACTGCCTTCTGCTTCAAGCACTGCCTTTCCCCCTATTGTCTTTTTGCATATGCTTAACAGAAGGATGAATGTGCCTATACCCAGGTGTGTCCACGCACTGAACATGGGGTGGTTCTGTTACAACGAACCATAGGGGAAAATCAACCCCCACGGTAACACTGGCCATCTTCAGATGGGACGCACCCACCAGGTCCACCCATCCCCCACGGACCCGGACGCCCATCTGAAGTCAGCGTGGGTTTACATGCACTCCCGCAACCTCACACACCACCCACCCACGACCCTACATGGAGCAACCTGGGTCTTCCCCTGTTGCTCCATACGAGGGCATGAATGGGCAGTGAGTGGGTGCGGGCTCACACTGACCACACACCCATCCCCCACCATCTGACACACACACACGCACGCACGCACGCACGCACACACACCTCACCAGAAGTACACAGCAACATTACACAAACCCGCCCACCAGGCGGGTCCATCTAAAAACTGCCACCAACGTCATTCAATGGAGGAGCAGCATAAACAAACCTTCATGCAGTTAATGATTTAGTACCAGGTAAAGCTCACAGCTGGGAGGCAAACTCTCCACTGGAGGAAGCGGTTCCCAGCTGTAAAACACACCCCGGCCTGTGAAACTGACAAACCTCGGGGCTGTAAGGAAAACTCTCCGCTTCTGAGAAGGCTGCTGCAGTCCACAAAGCAATCTCCCCCGCCTTCCACTGGTGAAATTAATGAGGCTGCTCCTGGCTGTAAAATAAACCTGCTGGTGAAACTGACAAAGCTGAGGCTGGAAGGGAAACATGCTGGCTGGTGAAATTGACGGCACTGCTCTGGCTGCAAAGCACACTCCCAACGCAGGTGAAACTGGCACACCTGAAGCCCTGCTGCTGCAGCAGCTGCATGAGACAATGTTCATTCCACGATGTGTCCTTGGCTGCCCTGTGGGTCTGCTGATGAGTTTTGCAGATTTGTTCTGGGGAACAAATCTCAGCAAACCCATGTTCCCTCCATAACTGGCTCCTGGGTTTGCAGGAGCCAACTTAATGGTTGCTTCCATGTTAGCCAGCTTGAATAGTGGTTAGCGTTATGTTCAGACACACCTACTGTACCCAAAGTGTTACCTTGCAAGAACAGTCACACAAACTCTCCATTCTACAGCCACAATGCCGTTATCTAAAACACTACCATTTTGATCAACTGTAACTGTGAATTTAATTATGGAGTCCAAATTGACATTCGGCCATGGTATCAGTTACTTTATTTCCCTCCTTTTGGCTTGGCTTGTCTATTGCCAAGAGCATTAAGTGGTCAAAGTGTCCCGGTTTTATGCTACTTTTCAGCCAAATCCAGCAGAAAGAATCATGCATAAAACTGTCCTGTTACTGCTGTTTGACTATGGTGCTACCGTGCTAAGCACTTTTACAGTACACAGGCACAGAATGTCGATCACTCTACATATTTGGTGAGTAAGTAAACTGAAGACAAAAAGAACAAACAAACAAACAAGGGGGGGGGGTGAAGGGTGGAAGCCACCCAACAACCTGCTTCTACATTTGAACCAGGTCTCAAGATTAAGGATGAAACCCATTGATAAAGACAGGGAAGGAACTCGCTGACAGAGTGAGATCGTATATCAGCACTCACCATACTCATTCAATTAAGAGACTCCACTGCATGTAAAACAGTGATAAGTGTACAAAATGTGCTACACATTAATGATCTAATCTGTATTCTTTCTGAATCCAGACTGAGCTACGTACAAACATTTCACTTCTACTTTCCATCCAAAGAGTAACACATTAGAAAACGGTTTATTTTGATATCACAGCAAGAAGGGCACATCTGCAGCTAAATATAGCATGCATGGCCATTAAAGAGATCACACAAACAACAAGTAGTAAGGGGAGGGAGTTTACTGGTTTCTAAATTAACAAGAACAGTATTTTAAAAAACTGATTGAAAACCCTGTTGAGAAGACATTTAAAATTCTGGGAAATGAAATGGCAATATGACTCTGAAATGATTGTTTTCCTCCCATCCAGCAGGCTCCAAGACCCTCTATCACCCTCCAACCACTTTCCCACCAATAGTTCCTGATCTCTGCTCCCGGTCGAAATCTGAACTGGGCAAAATTTGTGTTTCAGCCCTAAGTTGAAGTAGCACATACTGGGAAAAATATGGACTAGCACATACTAGCACATACTGAGAAGAATGGTGGCCAGCGTGCACCATCAGGGGATAACAATTATTTATTTAGATTTTTATCCCACCCTATCCCTTAGGCTCAGGATGTCTTTACAATTATTTAAAGTATTAACTGTAACATTAACTAATTAATTCTTAATCCTCACGACAACCCTGTGAGGTTGGTTAGGCTAAGAGATCCGTGACTGGCCCAAGATCACCCCAAGAGTGTGTGCCTAAGGTTAGCCTCCCCCTACCTCCTGGTCCAAGTACTGCACTCTTAACCAGCTGGTCTGGAGGAGGTTAGGGCTGCCAGTCAGACAGATTGATCCCCAAGAATCTCCATCGCAGAATCAGAACCCATCATTTGGAAACGTATTTTGGACCAACAACTGTTGGTGAGATTATACAAGCTCTCGGGTCACAAAGGGCCCTTCCTCAGGCATGTATCAAGCCAGAATTACGGACTGAGAATTGGAAGATTAGTGTATATAATGAAAGGCGACATAGGCCCTTTTGACACAAGATGCCCCCACCCAGTTTTGCTGCGTGGAGATGGGTGGAGACGCCCATGTGAAAATGGTGGGGGATGCACGCACCCGCACCCATCACCCACACATGGAGCAATGGGCTCCAATAACTGATGCTCCGTGGGTGGAGGCGGGTGTGCGCCCATACAAACGGGCGCACAACCACCCCGGTCCATTTAAAACAGCCACACTCTCACTAACTGTATTGGTGTAATAAATTGTTAGCTGTGCTACCTTTTTTCCATCACTTACCTTGGGGACCACCACAGCTCTGATACTTTAAAAATAACACAGCCACAGTGCAGGTATTTGTTTGGAATGAAATTAAAACAATTGTGAAACTTTTGCTCTGAGGCATATATCTGCTAATAGCATTTATCAGGTGACTCAAACTGTGCTCTTCACGAGCGATCTTTAGCCGAGTAAGTAGGTTCTTTCCTGGCACATGTCAGCCCCCGGATGGGCGTGGAACCAATTCGAATGGTTCACCACCATAGACTGATGGAACCAGAACGGTTCTGGGAGGCTTTGGGGGATATACTAGGGGTGGGAAACCGGTAGAATCCGGTATCCGATAATGCCGGTATTGGGCGTACCGGCATTATCGGATTCGGCCCGGTAATCCGGACCCGGTACCGGATTTCAGGGTACCGGATTTTTTTACATTGCAGCCATTTAAAAATGGCTGCAATGTAAAAAAA
>QEPC01001524.1:3807266-3844933 GCA_003113815.1 Sphenodon punctatus
CGCAGCCTGGGAGGGGGAGGGAATTAATATTTAATTGGTTTCAATGGGGACACAGCGCCCCATTGAAACCAATGAAATAAAACCGGTACCGGTTACCGGATTTAATCCGGGAATCCGGTTTTTGAACTTTTTGTAGAACCGGTAACCGGTAAATCCGGTAACCGGTAATGGGCCCGGGGTCCCACCACTAGGATATACCCTCTGATCTGGACGACCATCTCATCTATGACCTCGTCGGGCTGTGGAACACCTTGCCGATGGAGGCCACTGATCGGATGGCTCCGAAGCATCTGCTTCCCAGGCGGCATCACCATAGGCCTCCCTGGTTTTCAGAGGGGCTGCGGATGCTGAAGCAGGAGGGACGGTGGTTGGGGCGGCGGTGGCGCTGTTCACATGCTGAAGCCAACAGGCTGCGGCATATAGCGAGTTTATGAGCCTATGCCATGGCTTTGCAGGCAGCAAACAGAGCTTTTTGTTGCCCACATAGCATCCACCAAATCCTGTCCAGCGGAGCTGTTCCGGGTGGTGCGGGGACTGGTCAGTCCAGCCTCCCTCCACCTTGGAGTGCAGTCATCTAGTGCCCACTGTGACATGTTTGTGGATTATTTTGCGGATAAAATCGCTCAGATTCACCATGTTTTTGACACTGCATTTTCTGCAGCGGGGCAATCTGAGGTTATGGAAGTCCCCCGCCTTGTCCATGTTTGTGGGATCAGTTTCAGTTGGTGACCCCTACCAATGCAACAGATGTTCTTGGGACTGTTAGGGCTTCCTGTTGTGAACTGGACCCTTGCCTGTCCTGGCTGGCTAAGGCCTGCCGGGAGACAACGGGGTCATTGCTGGAGGGGGTGGTCAATGCCTCCCTTAGGGAGGGCAGCATGCCGGGCTGCCTTAATGAGGCAGTGGTGTGGCCCCTGCTCAAGAAACCATCGCTTGACGTTGATGCCCTTGCCAGCTATCGGCCAGTCTCTAACCTAAAAAGGGAAGATTATTGAGTGGGTGGTGGCCTGGCAGTTCCAGGAGCATCTGGATCGTGTAGGTTTTCTTGATCCCTCGCAGTCAGGACTTCGCCCGGGTTATGTCACCAAGACTGCACTTGTGGTGTTGGTCGACAACCTGCGCTGGGAATTAGATCAGGGTCGTTTAGCCCTGCTGATTCTATTAGATCTGTCGGCTGCCTTTGATACCGTTAACCATGAGATTTTGGTGACGCTCCTGTGGGACCGAGCGGGGGTGGGTGGTATGGTTCTTGACTGGTTCCACTCATTCCTGGCCGGAAGAACTCAGTGAGTGGTGCTTGGGGATTATTTTTCATCTTACCGAGACCTCTCATGTGGAGTCTCGCAGTGTTCTGTTTTGTCCCCTTGGCGGGGTGGTCAGGAGGTTTGGTGTGCAGTGTCATCAATATGCTGATGACACCCAGCTCTACTTCTCTTTTTCATCGGACCCAGGCCCGGCAGTCTCGGTACTTACCGGGTGTCTGGCAGCTGTGGGGGATTGGATGAGAGTGAACCGACTAAAGCTGAATCCTGACAAGATGGAGGTGATGCTGGTGGGTAAGGCGGTGCGGGTGATGGCCCCCATCATTTATTGGGGTCTGCCCTTCATTGGTTCCTCAGGTACAGAATCTGGGGGTGCTCCTTGATTCGCAGCTCCGCTTGGATGCTCAGGTGGAGTCTGTGGCAAGAAGTGCCTTTCGCCAATTACATTTGGTGCATCGGCTTTGGCCATATGTTTCAGACTCTGACCTGGCCACTGTCATCCATGCCTTCATCACCTCTAAGCTAGACTACTGTAATGCGCTCTACTTGGGGCTACCCATGGTGACGGTTCAGAGACTGCAGCTAGTTCAGAACACAGCGGCCGGTCTCCTAGCGAACTGGGCCGCCGGGAACATATTTCACCAGTTGGTTGGTCTCTGCACTGGCTGCCTATAGTCTTCGGGGCTCGATTCAAGGCGTTGGTGCTTGCCTATAAAGCCCTAAATAGCCTTGGCTCGACCTATTTGCAGAACCACTCCAGGTCCTGGATCGGTCCCTGCGGTCATTGGGGGGTGCTTTCCTCGAGGTCCCCCAAGTCTGCCGGGGGGCCACTATGGGAAGGGCCTTCTTGGTGGCTGCTCCACGGCTGTGGAACTCCCGGCCTGTGGAGGCCCGTTTGGCCCTGCATCTCCCCTCTTTTTGACATTGTTGTAAAATGTGGCTGTTCCACCTGGCTTTCGATGGGGAGGTTGGGGGAATGGGTTAGGGTGGTGGATGGCATGGGGTATTTTAATTCCTCCTGGGTTTGATTGTTTTAAGTTGTTTTTATTGTTTATTATTGTATGTAAGCCACCCAGAGCTGCCTGTGGCAGGATAAAAAATTTTAAAATATAAATAATAAATAAATTTCCATCCATTTGTATCCTAACCACAGCTATTTGACTCCACTAGGAAAAGCTCCATTGCTCTGGTCAATGCAACATGCTACTGACATTCTTCAGGCAGTGCTTCCAGCATACCCTGTCAATAGTTATTATACTGCATGACTGGGGGGTGGGGGGTGGGGTAACATTTCCCTAAATATTTGAAAATGTAATTATCACCATTGTTGCAGGAAGGATTGTAGCAAAAGATAACACTCTAAATTGTGCTCTTTGAGACTACAGAAACAGCACCACAAATGGTACAAATTGAAATTATTTCCACTATAATGTGGTTTTAATCACAAACATCAATCTGCATTTTTGCAACATCTGCAAGCCAGAATACACCACATAGTGTGACCAAAAATAATCACATTATGGTTTTTTTCGGCAACACATTATAATAAGTAGACAGTAATTGTTGCTAAATTACAGCAAAATCTCCATGGAATTAGATATTACATCCATATTAGGATCAAGTAACTTCAACTTGATTAATGACTCTGCAACCACCACCAAGGGAATTTAAAGGATTAGCTATTTAGGGCCAGATCCTGTACATCTTTCTCTGGCAACACACCTACTGAACACAACCCCAGAGCAAATGCTGCACTGCTCATTCTGGTCCTAGTCCTCCTGAGAGCTCTTTGTAGCAGGGCAAGTTGGTGAGGAGAGTTTGGCCCTTTCTGAGTGGTGGGTAGCACCCACCTGAAGCATGAGGATGCATCCAACTCTAGAGGCTCACGCAACAGCAGGCGCTAATGTGGGCCATAGATGCTGTGGAGAAAGAGATCTTAGCCCAGATCTCCTCACTTTCCGGCGGCAATGTAAAACCTGGTTATTACATCAGGCGTTTTTTTTTGGGGGGGGGGGTAAGTTGGGGGGGTACTGTTCAGCTGCAGACCTTGTGTTTTTGTTTTAATATGTGTAGCCCAAGACTTTGGAACAGCCCACTATAAGGGAAAACTCCCTGGGCGTGTACTCTTTGGGTGTTTGTAGAAGCCCATTGTGATGGAAAGCAATCTGCTCCATGGATGTGTCCTCCCTGAGTGTATGCCATTTGCATGCCTGTCTGATTTACATGCACTTCCAGGTGCATGATGGGAGAGCCTAGAGGACAATTTGGGGGCCCCTTGGACAATAGGGCATTAGTTCCACACAACACCAGAGCAACAATGGTCTTGGACCATAATAATCTGGACAAAGCCTTGGGGATGGGTTGGGTTTGGGCCACCATAACCTACTGAACTGTTGGAAATAGTGCCCCTCAAGGTGATGGGCCAATGCAAGCAAGCCACTGGAGATGGTTTGTTACTCTGGCAGTGTTGATGGAGTTGTCTTTCATTGTGAGGTCTCCAGGGATCTCTGGAGTGCTGGTACTGGAAAGCACCAGATCAGTTGTGTCCAGGGAATCCCTCTGACCCAGCCCCTAGTTGAAATCACTTGTTGGGACAGAGACAGGCTCTCAGGGTTTATAGAGGACAGTGCTGGACAACTGGACCTGGTAAGCCCCTCAGACCCAGCCCTTAGCTGAAATCGCTTGCTGGATCAGGAAGTGGTCTCCCATGGTCTCCAGAGGTTGGCGCCAGAGCAACCAGCCAGCGAGGGACAGCTGAAGAGATTAGCTGGGATGACTGGGTGGGACAACTGGACCTGGTAAGCCCCTCTGATCCACATCCTTGCTGAACTCACTTGCTGGATCAGGAAGCAGGCTCCCTGGGACTGAAGACTGCACCAGGGAGCTGCAGCCGTCCGTGAGGAACAGCCTTCCTGGGCCAGGTTGAGGCAAAGACTGCTGAGGCGTGCCTGAGGATGTTGGTGATGGAGCGCAGCGGCAGCCTGCGTGGGACAACCAGGGTTCTGTGAACTGAACATCCCCCAAAGAACCGTGAGTGGGGTGAAGGGGTTTGGGAACACAGAACTGGGACTCTTTGCTGTGGCACCGGACTCTTGCACTGATTTATGTGTGGGACGTTCATCAGTAGCATATGCTCCTTTGTGTTAATACCTTATTAATTCTTAATAAAGCTCCTTTGTTTACAACCTAGCTGGCATGCTTGCAAGTGGGGAAAGGCAACAGCCTGCCAGGCTGCCCAATAAAATGTAGTGTCTCAGATTTCTGGGTGGGGGCTCAAGCCAGTGTGTTTAGTTGTGTCAACCCCTTGAAAAGGTAACCTGGCCCTTCTTGCCACAAACGCCATTGGCACAAGGGTTACATATGTATATTTATATTTATTGTTATTTTATTGTTTTATCCTGTTAGCCACCCTAAGTCACCTGTGGCAAGAGGGGCCGGGTATAAATTAATTGAAAAAAAACAAACAAACAAAGGAGGACAGCAGCTAAAAGGGAAACCGCTGTCAGCTTCTGTAGCTCAGGCAGCTTAAGGGGCTGATTACGGGCAGCTTAAGGAGCTGATTACAGCCAGCTGGTTGTAGGTGTGGTGAAGCCAGCCCAGAAGCCATAAGGCTGAGCTTTGAAGCACAGTTAGGCTGCTTTCCTACGAGCCGCCTTTGGCACCGCGGGAGCATGCACTATTCAAATGCAGTGCAGCTCCCGTCTCGTAGGCAAGGAGGAAGTCCGGCTCTCCCGCCGGCAACCTCAGCATCGGACAGGGTAGAATTTCACGACCCTGTCCGATGTGCAAACTTGCCGATGGGGAAACGCACTTCCTCCTTTCCCACAAGACAGGAGCTGCGCTACATTTGAATAGCATATGCTCCTGCAGTGCCAAAGGCTGCGTAAGCAGCCTCATGGGAAAGCAGCCATAGAGGGGGATTTCCAAAGAGGCAGAAGCTAGGGCAGGGCTCTGCCTCACAGGACGAAGTCAGCCTATGGCTGATCTGTGGAACTCGGCTTCAGGAGGACCTGGCCTGCCACAACCTGAAAGGTATTGCAGAGACTTTATGACTAGGATAAGTTGGCTACAGGAGGGGCTGTGCCTGACCAGGTAGGGGCCTATAGTAGAGGCACCCAAAAAGCCTGAGAAAAGGACCTTGGGCTACTTATATTTGTATATGGTGAAGGACTGAACACTTGTCTAAATAAAGGCACCTTGAAGCAAGGATGCCCCCTTGGGTCTGGGTTCTGCGGGGCTGGATCGGGCGGGGGCAGAACTTTCCCCTCAGAGACCCTGCTCTGTTACATTCTCACTCAATGAAGCCCAGCCCTCCAACCTGCTGATAAATCCTCAACTCTCGTTGTCTTATTTGGAGAATGAGGACATACAGCCTCACTCAAGAAACCTTCCTGAGGGCCCCCTTGTGCTTATGCAGGTAGATAATGTATGTCAGGGAATCAAGAAATGGTCTGGAGGATTGGCCTCTTGTTTTTTTACTCAGAACTTACTTAGAGAAATGTCCAGCTATGTCGAGGAAGAGCTCTCTGAGAAATAATGCTCATATTATTTGTCTACTGCTGCTAATCATTTCTATAGCACCACTAAGCACACATGGCACATCGGAGTTACCAATTTTTGGAGACAGATCCCTGCCCCGTGGGCTTACAATCTAAGATGGACAAGGATAAGGGGAACACAGGAAAAGACACACACACATATATATTCCCATTTTACAAGCAGGGAACTGAGGCTGAGAGGTTGTGACTTGCCCAAGGTCACCCAGTGAGTTCATTAGCTAGGGCAGGATTTGAACCCTGGTCTCCAAGGTCCAAGTCCAGCACCTTCTCCACTTATACAGCACCAGCAATGTACCTGACACTGAACAGTTGTAATTACAGAGGCAGGTTCCTGCCCAAAGGACTTAACATTTAGAAGGTTGGAGAAGAGAGGGAAAGTCAGGGATATATTTGAGAAGTTAAGAAGTTGCATGTGCTTGTGCTTAGCTTAGCTGCAAGGGGAGGAGAGGGGATCCTGAAGGGCAAGACAGTATAAGGAGAAGCAACAGTAAGCAATGTATGAAGGGGGGGAAGCTAGAAAAATCTTGATGGAAGACATAGGTTTCTAGGAGAGATCTGAAGGGAGGGAGGGAGCAAAATGTATATGACTGGGGAGGTGGGACCAGCCATAGGGTGGATCATGGGAGAAGTGGAGAGGAAAATGTAGGGAGTAAAAGACACAGGTCTGAGGTGCATGAGGGTGATGAGAAACAGTCCCCGGGTGGGAACGTAGCCGGAAACAGGAGAAAGACAGAGAGGAGCAAGGCCACGAAGCGCCATGAAGGTGAAGACAAAGAGTTTGGGCAGGATGAAAATGTTGAGAGGGAACAAGTGGACAGAGCAGGGGAAGGATTGAGCATTATCAATAACTGAGCAAGGTGGATAGCCTTAGAAGTGGAGCGTCAAACAGAAATGAAAGCTTCAAGGTGAGAGCAGGGGGAAGGTCAGTAAGACGTAGGCTGCAGTAGTCTAGGCAAGTGATTTGTAGACAATGGACTAGAATTCTGGCACTGGGAGCAATAAGGAAGGACCTTTAGCAATGTTATGCAGGGAGAAGCAACAGGCCTTGGCAACAGAGTGAATAGGAGATGCCAAGGAGTGAGAGGAGTCTAATATCCAAAGCTTTATGCCTGGGAGCAAACTACATGGTGACAGTGTCAGTGGAGATGCAGAGTGAAGAGGGAGAGGGTGGTTTGTGGGGTGGGAAGAAGATTTCAGTCTCAGACATGTTAATCTTCAAAATATAGTGAGAAATTCAAGCAGAGGTATCAAAAAAACAGAGGGGGAGAGATGTAGTTGTGTGCCATCAGCATACAGATGATAGTGGACGTTGTGAGAATCTATGAGATTGCCTAATGTTCGAGTATGAAGCAAAGAGATCCAAGACAGAGGCCTGAGGAACTCTGAATCAAGAGGGAAAGGGAGGCAGAAGAGGTATCAGCAGGAGAGATATTGAGAGAGAACCACATTTGAGAACTAAGCCCCAGAAACCAATAGTTTAAAGATAATCAAGGAGGAAGGGGTGGTCAACAAAGGATGGAATTGACTTGGGATGGAAAAAGCCCTTGGACTTGTGATGGAAAAAGGATGGAATAGAGGCTCTTATAGCCTTGGCTATGAGGTTGTCATTGGTTAAGAACATGAGAAGTGCCATACCAAGTCAGACCAATGGTCCATCAAGCCCAACATCCTGTCTCCGACAGTGGCCAGTTTGTTGGATGGGAGAAGTATCAGCAGTTACAATGGTCAATCCATTCCCTCTTGATCACTCCCTGCTCCCAAAAGTAAGAAGATCCCATCTCGTAATCTACTTGGCTAATAGCCATTCGTGGACCTATTCTCCAAGAACTTATCCAGTTCCTTTTTAAACGCAGATATTCTACTGGCCCTGACAACCTCCTCTGGCAACAAATTCCACAGTTTAACTGAGAGTTGAGTGAAAAAATATATTAAAGAGAGCAGTGTCAGTTAAGTGGAGAGGATGGAAGCCAAACTTAAAGAGGTTGAGCAAGGAATGGGAAGAAAGGATGTCAAAACAGCAGGTGTAGACAGCTTATTCAAGGTGTTTGGAATTGAAGGGGAATGAAGAGGGATTGGACAATATCTGGAAGGGTTGGGGGAAAAGGGCTGAGGAGAGGTTTTCTTTTGAAAGATGGGAGACAGTGGCATGCTTGAAGGCAGAGGAAAGGAGCCAATGGTGGAGAGAATGAGGATGTGCAGAAAAAAGGGAGTAATGCTGGGGGAGACAGCAGTTAGGAAGCGAGAACGGACAGAGTCAAGGGTGCAGGTGGAGGGGTTGTCTAAAAAGAGAGGAAGGAGAGGATACCTTTAAGGGAGAGTGAAGAAAGGGACAGGAGAGATGTGGCAGGAGAAGAGGAATTGGGAGGGAAAGAAGGGGTGAGAAGCAAGGTGGATACTGATGATCTTGTCCATGAAAAATGAGGCCAGAACCTGTGCTGAGAGGAATGAAGGGGGAGGAGGAGAGGGAGGTTTGAGAACAGAACTGAAGATCAAGAAGAGATGGCAGAGATTACAGTAGTGAGATACAATCAGGGTGAAATAGTGTTCTCTATCAAGGGACATGGCAGAGTTGAAGGAGAGAATGGACTTCAATATGAACTGAATAACCATCATGGGATTTTCATTTTCACAGTTTTGTTTTTAAAGAAGAGAGAGCCTACACTAAACCAAACTATTATTTCTGTAATTCAATATTTCCTTCCTTCACTTCCTCATTTATTTATTTTCCCCCATTTATCAGCTCTTTAGGGTCACAACGAGCACATTACACCAGTGCTCCGTTCTTTGCACTGGCTGCCTATAGTCTTCCAGGCCAGATTCAAGGTGTTGGTGCTTACCTATAAAGTCCTATATGGCCTAGGCCCTACCTACCTGCGGGACCGCCTCATTCCCTGGGCTCTCTATTGACCCCTGAGGTCAACCAGGAGCGCCCTTCTCGAAGTCCCGCGGGTATCTCGTGGGGGGTGGGCACTATGGAGAGGGCGTTCTCAGTAGCCGCACCAAGACTGTGGAACTCCCTTCTGGCAGAGGTCTGCGTGGTCCCAGACCTCATCTCCTCCTTTCGACAACAGTGCAAGACCTGGCTGTTCTGCCAGGCTTTTGGTGGGCGAGATGGGTAAGGGGTGGGGGCAGGAGGTTGAGGGATGAAGGGGGGGGGAGGTTTTTCTTTGTGTTTTTGACACTCCACCAAGTGAATTTTTATAATTGTTGTTTTTATATTTATTATATTTCTATTTGTATTTTATGTTTTTACTTGGAAATTGTTATCCCGCCCAAACTGCTGTCAGCAGGAGGGTACAGGGGTATAACTTTTGTAAAATAAAGAAATTGTCATTGAGCCTGGATCAGACTTTCAAGAGCACTCAACATGGAAGACCAGAGCGAAATTTTCCAAAGACCGTTTGACTCCTCATGATGCTGAGCAATGGATGACAAAATGGGAGCTGGTTGTAAGGGTTAGGGGGTTCAGGGTATGGGCAGACCCGGGGATCAGGGCTGGAAGTAAGAATCAGAGCAGGCCAAAAGACTCCGGACAGATACAGAGAAGGGTTCAGAAACAGAGGCCAGCAGGAACAGGAAGTACACAGGAGAGGTCAAATTATATTTTTAGCTTCCTGTTGCTCCCATGCAGCCTTATATGCTGGACGGAAACCAACCAGGAACCCGAGAAACGTATCAAGAGATGGAGACAAACAGGTGGGGTGTGGTATAGCCAATGTATAGTAAGCCCCCTGGGATACTGACAGACCAGAGATATAGTGAAACCATGGCGCTGTGCCTCCATTCCAACCATTGCTTCAGAAACCCTCGGGACAAAAGATATTTTATTTATTTATTTATTTATTTATTTAATAGATTTATACCCCGCCCCTCCTGCTAAAGCAGCCCGGGACGGCTTCCAACAATTAAAACACAATAAAAACAATTTAAAACATCCAATACAATAATATAAAAATATTAAAACAGGGCTAAATATAATAAATACATAATAAATAATAGGTAAGATGGGGGAGCTAAAAACCCCTCACCCCTCCAGGCCAGACCCTGTCACTGGTGGGTACTCCAGTCCGTACTGATGGAATCTCACCCAGGAAATGAACTCTTTTGAAAATTGGGCCGAGTGCTTAGCAGAATTGGGGCCAACAAGCTTAGTCAGGCATTTTGAGACTTACAGGCAAGGACCTGTACTCACTATGCTTTTCCCATTGCCTCCAATGGGGAAAATGCAGTGAACCTGGGCCCCTGCTTATAGATGAAAAGCTAACACCTCCAAATTCCAAGACCATGCTTAATGTCTCCTGACCGCCTTTTTGCGCGGGGGGGCAGGAGAGCGGCATACACCAGGAGTGGGGAAACACTGACTTGGGAGTCACATGTAGCTCTTGGGGAGGTCAAGTGCTGTTCTCGGCCAGGCCTGGTCCTGCGCTCCTTTAATGGCCCGTCATTGCACCCGAGTCTCAACAGTTGCTCCTCCAAATTCTCAGAAGCCAGGACTGCGGAGCACTGGATTTCCAGTCCAGTCAAAGCAGGAGAGGTTTGTACGTGCGCATGCGTGTGTGTTCTGCAGTTGTTGGCAAAATGAAAATTTTGGTATGCAGGTCTTGGGGTTGAGAACTTTGCCTAGCCCTGGCATATACCATGTGTAAAAGGGCAGGGTCCCTGCAGGCCTAGGGCCCTTTAGCAAAGTAGCACCCGCAGCGGTGTGAGTGCAGGTGGAGCTGCAGGCACTGCCGAAAGCAAGGGACAGCACTTAACGGAAAGCAGCTGAGGAAGGGCGTGACAGAGCCAGCCCCCAGAGATTGAAAAGCTGAGCAAGAGTCAGAGAGAGCAGACAGCGTAGAGACTTGCAAGAGGGCATCAGCTACGAGGGAGCTCCCTCTACCCAACGTCTGGGGAGCTCACAACTGAAGTAGCTGGCTGAGCTAAGGGGCTTGCTGGACTCCAGAGCAGGTGCCTGGCCAGAAGCTCATACTTGTGTGAGAGAGTATAAGTGCATAGAGACTGCATGGTGGAGAGCTACTAATAAAGACTGTGTGGAGGAGAGCTAATTCCCAGGAGTTTTAGACTATTTGGGCCTAATCCTGAAGGGACTTATCCGGGAAACCCTGTTACTCTATGCCTCTTCAGTGCCGAAGAACTGAGGAGTACTGTCGGCGCTAAACATCTGTGTTCAGCCAAGGTTAGCTATGCTGTGGTTAACCTGCCCATAGCCAGAAATCTCTCCAATTCAGACAAAAGCATGTCCCCCAAGGTGTGCTGGTATGGGAGGTCATATTGTATATAAATGTAAGGATGATTCCTACCCGTATTATAATGTTAGAATGGAGCAAACATGTAGCTATACTTGGGCATATGACGAAATTTCTCCCCAAAGCAGGGAAAGATTTATATCTTAAGAACCATTTTAAAAAGTGAAACTGAAAATGGCACTATAAAAGATAAAGGAAGATCACATTTTCTATAGGGGACCAGATAAGGAAGTAGTAGCATAGGCTAAAATTTATATGGTAGGTTATCTGAAGTGAGTGTGTGAACTTTTAAGTGTGTTTCTATTCACAGGATTTGAGAAGGAGAAAAAAAGCCTAAGGAGGAAAGCAATCTTAAATTATTATTATTAATAATAGTTTATATAGCACCAGCTACGTGCCCCTTGGGTCAGACCTCTCAAGCGTCCCTGATTTTCCAGGAAATCCTTGGTTTTACACCACATTTATTATCTTTCTTGCAGTCACAGGAAAACTGCTGTAAATCCTGGATTAGAGAGTGAGGTGAGAGGGAAAGCAATTTGCAAACCATCCATGAGGACAACGGAGGCCAATCCCATGGGCTGCGGATACTGCGTGTAATCCACGCGTGCATGTGGAATCCACGCAGTCCCACACGGAGGGGTTTGGGAGCTGCATTCTCCAGCCTTAAGGAGCCAAATCAGCCAAATAGGTTGCCCCAGCCCTCCCACAGGAGAGAGAAGGAATTCTCGGTTGTTCTCTCCGATTCATTAACGACTCTTCTCAGGAAGAATAGGGATTTCTGAACACTCGGGAGAAAATTATCCATCTTTGGAATTTAAAAAACACACCTTCATTTTGGGCAATGTAGAGCTAAGATTTCTAAGCATCTATCTTGAAGGAATCCTCTGACTAGGGGGTTAAACCTGGCCCTTGTAAGGGGTTAATGTTGTGATTAGTTAAGCTTCTTAACAAAAATTACTTAAGTAGTAGTTAGTTAATAGCAAAAAATTCTGACCAGCCTCCTCTCTGTTAGGTACTGTGCTATTAGTAACACATGCCCATGAGAAAATCCTCACCGCAGCTCATCTGTCAAAAAGTCCAACAGGAGAAATGGCTGGAGTGGGGGGAAGGAGGGCTGTGTAAATTGTAAAGCTCACTGGGCATGGGGTGTGTGGAGGCCAAGCAGTTAAAGGAAGTACTGTGATAGAGAGCAGAGAGAAACACTGGCAAGAGACGGGTTTAAGTCTGACTTATGAATGAGGTTGTTTTGCATATCTATACAAGTCCTTTAATTTTTTAAGATTTTTTCTTTAAAAAAAAGAAAGCAAGGTGCTTTTTTAGCCAACTCATAGTTAAATAATAAACTACTCTGAGTTTTGTGTGTGGTTGGTCTTGTGTCTTGAGTCATGATGCAAGTCCGCACCCGTATTAATAAATTGAATTGATTGAATTTGCATATATATGCAAATGTTATGTAAATTATGTCCCGTATTGTCCTCCATTTTGAGTGTCTCTGGGTGTTTTCAGATGTGACTGCACTGAGCACCATCATGCTTTAATCCTGCCCAGAGTGAGGTCTTCCCTCTGGGCAGGATTCGGCCCGGGCATCCAAAAAGAGTGACAGTGACGGGGGATGGGGAGACATGCACCCGCACAGCCCCACCCCAGCGCTGCTCAGAGTAGCCCGTCCCCCTCCCTGACGGGTGGCCACGGTGGCCCAGAAGCGCTGTGGACCCAGACCAGGTAAGAGTAAGTGGGCTATCAAACGTGACAGCCCACTTTACCCCAGTCCGGCATCCTTTACCTGGCCCATGGTGAGACTTAGCCTGGGCTGTTGCTTGAAGATGGTCCCTAGAAACAGCTCGGGCTAAGCATTGCCACGGTCCGTGCAAACCCAGCTTTCAGCCCACGCCAACATCTGGCGGCTGCATTCAGCCATGACGCCGTCTCTGTGCTATCGCCGCATGTGAAAACACCCATTGTCCCTCATTTCAGAGTCCACAGGGTTGATTGGTATTGCTTGGGGCTTACAATATAGGATGATCAAGGGAGGAGAGATGAAGAGAAGAACGTAGGGAGACAAAAGGATACATTCATGAAGTTGAGACGTTGCAGGTGCACGTGCTTAGCTTAATTACAGGGGGAAGGTGACCCTGAGTGATAGGACAGTAGAAGGAGCATCAGTGAGCAGGCGGTGGGGGCGAGGAGCTAGGGACAGCCTAACAGAAGATGTAGGTCTTTAGGAAGGAGGAATGGGGGGAGGGAGCAGAACTAATGTGCTCCAGGAGGAATTTTCAGACATAAGTGGCTGTGAGTGAACAAATTTGCTCTTAGATTAGCAGTGTCTGAATTAAAGAGCCAGTGCCATTCCTTTTCATTAATGTTCACAACTGCTCTACAAACAAAACTTTGGAATTAGAGTCCAGTCACATGTAATTTATTTATTTTTACATTTTAAACTTAGATACTATATTTTTTAATTAAAACTATTTAAAATATTCCTTAAAACAAACACACACACACACACACACACACACACACACACACACACACTTTGAAGACCATTTTAATAAGAGGCAAGAAATGAAGCTACAATTTCCAAGTTGCTCTGTCCAAATTTTAAGCCCCGACAACAAACAGTTGTATGGCTTGTTACCCTGAAACAATACTCCGGCATAATTGCAAACTCCTCGATAAAATTAAAATTACCATAATAATTCTTCTGCAAAAACTATCCAATCTATTCTGGCTACAAATTGCAATTAGTTTGAAAAATAAAATATCTTACCACCTCACGTGAAGCAGATAAATGATTCCATTTTCATTAGTTATTGTAGCTACTTAAAAGGTTATACAGAGCAAAAATGATAAACTGATTATATTTAGAAAATATGTATTAGATACATTTATGGATTAGATACATTTATTTGCACTCTACCAATGGGAAGAAAATTCAGACAAATATGTGACCAAAGACAAAGTTATTATCATGGTGTCTAAACTCATTTTTTAAAAAGAGAAATAAGAGTAAAGGTAGTCCTGCAAGCTGAGCGGAGAGATGAATGTGGCCACTGCTGCATCTTCTCCCCATCCATTTTGGGATGACTAGCATCCAAGAGGGCATAAAGCTAGCAGATCAGGTACTGAGAAGAATACCAATAGAATACCAGTGTTGTGATGATGGCTGGCTGCCAAAAAAATCAGAAGCTTTTCCTGACCCACAGATGAAGTGTGTGCATTCCAAAGTGAACACAATGCCAACACAAGAAGTCAATTGTACAGTTACACTGGGCATTGTAACGGAGTCAAATTCCAAGGTCCATTTTCTCATGCATCTCTCATTAAATACAAGAGAGTTTTCCCAAAGTCAAGAGTAATTGAAACCCGAGCTAGGACTTCATAATTAGATTAATGTTCCAGTAACAGCACAAGACGTTACACTCCAGCTTTAAAGATGACTGATCAGGCTTGCCAAATATTGTTTAGACAAATGAGGCATTGCTGTATTAATGGAAAGTTTAAAAGGTAATAGTTATAAAACTCACCCATAGTATACCACACTTTACTTTGGAGAGCATATAATTGGGCATCTATGTCCTGATATCTGTTCTAGTCTTCTAGACTCTTCCATATCTAACAAAATGACAAATGTGGTATCAATCCAAAAATAAAAAACAAATTTATAGAGCCTATGTTGAATAACCACCACAACTTTTGTACAATTACAAGAAAAAACAGATTATTATACAATTTTGAGTTTTCAAATTTGTTTTCATAACTTGCAAGAAAAACTCTATTTCAAAATGTGGGTCTGTACGTGTAGCTATAAGAAAAAAGATATCCACTGAATAGTAAGAACTGGCAGGGAACACAATTGGGCTTGTAACTTCTGAAATGCTTATAAATCATGGATTCACTTGAACATTGGGTGTTTTTATTATTATTAGCAAGCAATGTACCTGGCACTTCACAAAGTAATGGAATAGACACGGTCCCTGCCTTAGGGTTTACAATCTGAGAGATGGGGTGGGGGGAGGGACAAAGGAACGGGAACAGGGAGAGACAAGGGGTGTAACATTGATGAAGATGCGAGGTCTCAGGTGCACATGCTTGGCTTAATTACATCGATAATTATGGCTGGCTGGTCTGTGTGGTGAGAATATAAGTACACAGACCTCAGGACACAGATTGTACTGGATGGAGGGTATCAGCAGGAGTTAGGTGAGGGGAGGGAGGAATCGGGGAAGGCAGAGCGGAAGAAGTAGGTCTTGAGGAGGGATTTGAAGGTACGAAGGGAGGAGGCAAGGCGGATGTGGGCAGGGAGGGAGTTCCAGGTATAGGGGGCAGCTAGGGAGAAGGGACGGAGGTGGTTAGGGGAGCAGGGGAGGCGAGGGAGGGCGAGAGAGGGGACAGAGGAGGAGCGGAGTTCACGGACTGGAGTACGGAGGAAAATTAGCACAGAGAGGTAGGGGGGAGCAAGCTTGTGAAAGGTTTTATAGGTGAAGACTAGGAGTTTGTGCAGGATTCATTCAGGAAGGGGGAGCCAGTGAAGAGAGGAGAGGAGAGGCTGCATGTGGTCGAAGTGATGGGTGAGGTGGATGACCCTGGCAGCAGAGTTTTGGACGGAGATAAGGGGAGAAAGGTGAGAGCAGGAGAAGCCAGTGAGAAGGAGGTTACAGTAATCAAGGCAAGAGATGAGCAGGGTGTGAACAAGGGGTTTGGCAGAGGAGATAGAAAAGGGCGAATCTTAGCAATGTTATGGAGGAAGAAGTGACAGAATTTGGCAAGAGTCGATGTAGGGTTTAAAAGAAAGGGGTGAGTCAAATATGAAGCCTAAGCTACGGGCTTGGGGGACGGGAAGGATGGTGACCCTGTCGATAAGGATCAACAGGGGAGAAGAAGGATGAGGGTGGAAGATAAGGAGTTCAGTTTTAGCCATGTTGAGTTTGAGTTGACGTTGAGACATCCAAATAGAGATGTCAGAGAGACAGCTGGTCAGGCGAGCTTGAATATATGGAGAGAGAGAGTTGAGTGTCATCAGTGTAGAAGTGATATTGGAAGCCATAGGAGGCAATGAGTTTGCCTAGGGACAGGGTATAGATAGGGAAGAGGAGAGGGCCAAGGACAGCCTTGGGGAACACCAACTGAGAGGGGAAGGGAGGAGGAGGTGGAGTTGGCAAGAGACACCTTGAAGGAGCAGTCAGAGAGGTAGAAGGAGAACCAGTTGAGGATGGAGCCACAGAAACCAAGGGAATGAAGTGAGTTCAGCAAGAGTGAGTGGTCAACAGTATCGAAGGCAGCAGAAAGGTCAAGGAGGACAAGAATGGAGTAGAGGTGATTAGATTTAGCCACAATAAGATCGTTGGTGATCTTAGCGAGAGCAGTTTCAGTAGAGTTGCAGAGAGGAAGTTGAGACAGCGGGAGTAGACAACACGTTCAAGAAGCCTGGAAGCAAAAGGAAGGAGTGGGACAGGACAGTAGTTAGAAGGGTCAAGAGCAGGGGGGGGGGTTCCGTGGCCGCTGAGTGGGACAGGTGCAGGCAGTGTAAACTAATGTTCTGTCCATCTTAACGCTGAAAACTCTTTGTTGCTAGACTTTTTGGAGGCTCTACCTACAATGGCCAAGCCCCTTCCTAGAGCTCTGCCAGGGCTCCGCCTACAATGTACAAGCCCCTCCCTAGAGCTCTGCCAGCCATAAGGTTCTGCCGGCCCGCCGGCGGGCTTTGTCACCAGCAGACCAGCCGGCCTTTGAGGCCCCGCAGCAAGGCTTGGCACATGGCCCCTCAAACCCAGTTGTGAGAATGTTAGGTGCCATCTCTAAGAACCTTCTTTACAAGGTAGCAACCTTCTGATCAGCACATGGGGAGGAGCTGTTTGTAAACAAACAGCTTTATCTACCAGTCCAATCGGTTGTCCCAGCTGCTGCTGCTGCTGCAGCGCTACAGGAAGGAAAGGCAGGTGAGGGATGGCATGAGCCCGGCAGTGGCGAGGGAGGGAAGGGGGGGCATGTGTCAGCCAGCAGGGGGGCCCAGGGCAACGGGGGGCGGGGAGGACAAGACGGGACAGGCAGCTGGGCAGGCTTTGCTACCAATGGGGGTGGCAAACGATGGCATCCCACACTCAGTCCACAACCCGTGGCCCCTCCCTTGGAGGCTACCGCAGGGCCATATGCATGGGCGCCAGTGGCACATGCCTCGGGCTGGCCCTGTGTGCAGGGCACCCACGCATGAGAAGTGCATGGGTAGGTCTTCACACGCGCAGCTCCCAGCATAGCTGCCTCATCCACTGAGGCGGCCACCCTAGTCCGCCCAGGGCATCCCGGATTTATTGGCGGTGCTCCATGCAGGGCCTGGGTGCCGGTGCATGAGTCACAGGAGTGCACCTCCCCACACACCACCATCACATAAACAGTTGGACACATGGATGGTGGGGGGCCACGCGTCGACACATCTTGTTTAAGAACACCCATTGTTGGTGACTTCTTAATACCCAAGTAAGGTGCTGTGTGGCCTGAAAGCTTGCACACTTTCACCAACTGAAATTGATCTAGTAAGAGATAACATTTTGACTCTCTCATGTTGAATGGCTTTCCAGTTTTCTACAATTCACTCCTTGTGTAGTAGAAGATTTAGTGGGAAAATGGAAGAATATTTCAACTGGCACAAGTTTTTAAGACCACTTACTTGATAGGAGTATTAATGAACTAGAAACATTTTTTAAAGTTGCATTAACATTTTGATATGTAAAACCACCTCTGCTGGACGAAACTTCGTGGATGCTGAGGGCAGTGAAGAATTCGTTCTTTGCTGTCTGCACAGCCATGGCATAGGCTCTTAAACTAGCTCTATGTCTCAATCCGTTGGCTTCAGCACGTGAACAGCGCCACCGTTACTCTAGCTGCCACCCTTCACACTTCAGCTGCTGCAGATACTTTGTAAAGCAAGGCGGCCTGCGGTGCTGATGCGCAGGGAGCGGACTCCTAGGAGCCATCCAGTCGATGGCCTCAGACGGTCAATGGCCCCAAAAAGCAATGAGGTCATTGAGCAATTGGTCATCAAGTTCAGAGGGTAACTCCCCTAGAGCATTCAAGAACTTCTCAGATTCCAATATTCACTGGGGGCAAACAAACCAAACTGGCTCCACACCTCTCCGGGGACAGACATACACCAGGAGACAGGCCCATAGGAGGTAATGATCCATCCATGACAATGGCATTGCTGACACCTTCCTCACTTAACAGATCCCCCGCCTAAAAGCCGGTAGAAAAAAATCAGTTTGAGGGTATGCCCCCCCCATCATGCATCAAACCGATGACTACTTGGGATAGGCCTATGGTTGCCATGGCAGTCATGAACTCACATTCCGCCCCTCCAGGGCTGGCACTGGCATAAATATTGAAGTCCCCCAAGACTAACATCTTTGGGGACCGCAATACCACCTCCGACACCAGCTCTGCTAGAGCATGCAGGGATGCTGCCATACAGGTAGGTGCACAGTATATCAGCAGCACTCCCAATCTGTCTCCAGACAAATCGATCACAATATGGAGGCCCTTGATACCCAACATAAGCTGCACCAGATGCCTCCTAATGGACCATGAATCCCTAAAAACAATGGATACACCGCCCTCCTGTCCCTCTGACTGTGGCTGATGCTGCACGGAGCACCCAGCTGGCACAAGGTCAGCCAGAACAGGCCCTGACTCAGTGTCCAGTCAGGTCTCTGTAATGCACATGAGACTGGCTGCATGGTACAGGATCAGCTCTTGGACAGTTGTTGATTTATTAACAACTGACCTTGCGTTCAACAGCACCAGATTTAGGCCAGGGGCCCTCTGATAATGAACCACCTGACCAGCTGCCTGGGGGGTAGTGAGAGGGACAAGCACCAGACACCTGTCCTGTCACACAGATCGTATATACCCTCCAGAGGGACCATAATTCCCCCACTCCATCATGACCCCAATGGCTGTGGTACTCCTCCAAGCCAGCCAGCCCCCACCCATGGACCCCCTCCGGCTGTCCCGCCCAGGCGGCGAGGGAGATCCTCACCCCTCAAATGCTGCCGCACTCACTGGGCGGCATTCTAAAAACTCCCCAAAGGGGGCATCACACACACCCCTCACCGGGGGAGAACCCCCCCCCCCAAAAAACCACAACCCTATTTAACCAACCTCCCAAAGCAGAACCTTCCTCCCACCAGTACCGTAATTATAGCCAATTAGAGACTTGTGCTGCATACCACACCTGGAGGAATGGCTGTGGTACTTAAATGTGGAATCAAGGAAGCGTTAAAAGAGACATCCACTCTACTGTAAACTTCAAAGAACTGAAAGGAATATGGAAACTATTGTTCCCATGGCCCTTTCTAAACGGGCCACGGCTGCGAGGGCAGCCAGTGTGCGCGCCACAGCATGGGTGGGGCGGGGGCGGTGCACACAGGCGCACATCGATCCCCCCTGCATCCCCACACATGGAGCCACTGCTGTTTTGACCAACTGCTCCATGCATGAGCGATGGGTGGAAGAGGGCAGGCATGCGTGTTTCACGGGGACTGCGTATGCATGCACATACACCCACCTGCCACGGCATTCACACGGGGGGCATGCATGGGTGCATTCTGTTTGCAACGGGCCTATATTACTGTCAATATTGGAATGAGGGAGTCATTTTTGATATCTTGACAGTGAAATAAGTACGAATCATCCTTCTTCCAGAAGTTTGAATATTTTTTGGACTGACACAGGAAAAGTATAAAGATTCCATAGTATTTTAAAAGATGAGTGAATGTTTTCTATACAAGCTTATGCCGTTTGCTACATTTAAAATGAATAGTCTTTATGCAATGCAAACACATTCATTGCAAAATTCTTGTAATACACTGGGTAGGAAGGTGAAATGGTTGAAATTAAATAAGGGAGATAAACCTGTTTGCTTCTCAGGGCAAAAGCCAACTACTAATTGTATGGCTATCAGAGGAAACTTCCTCTGTGGTCCTATTATTCTCTAATTATACATCACAGGTCATCACCTTCTTCTGTGTGTAGGATACAAATCTCTATGGAAACAAGGTATTGGAGGAAATGAAACACTGGCCTGAACCAATATGGCAATCCTTAGGTTTCCTTCTCCTATCTAGTCCCTCTCCATGTGCATCAGCAGAATTAATTTCGTTATCCCCAAACCATTCTTATTAACTCTGGTGTGTTTTCTCTTGGCTGGAACACAACTTTAGCGAAGCAACTAAACACCTTCTGAAGATAGGAACCATGATTGTCCTCATGGTTGAAACACTTACTCCAGGCCCTGCCACAGATTTTCTGCATTACCTGGTCTCACTTTCTCATGCCATGTGAAATCGCTGCCTACTGCAAAAGCTCCAGCCACCACTTTTACCCATTTTAAATCCTTAAAACCAAAACTGAAATAGCACTTAGGTGGTGCATTGCGAATTGTATCCTAAATTTTTGTCAAGCACTTCGATGTCTCCTGGTGGATGGTGTCAAAATGTTTATTATAATATCTCAATGGATCAAAGTTGCAAAATTACTTTTGCTATTCTTTTTTCCTTTTTGCCTAATCGTATTTAATGCTAAATTTTCTCTGCTACAGTTTATTCTGATTACTTCCTCTCAATTAGCAATTTTAGAGCTTTAAACTAATGTTGCTGGCCAGGAAAACATCCCTGCTCTTTCCTGAACAGCTAGTAAAAATTGCTTCCTTCTTTGCTATGTGTCTTATTGTATACACTGGTATGCAATTATAACTCTACCTTCTCATCTTTAATTCAGACTAAACATACCCAGTTCTCTTAAAAACTTTCTTCTGAAGACATGTTTGTTCTCTAAACTCAGTAGGACATATCACCATATACATCGGAAAAATCAATAGTTATCACAGAATGGTCCTCTGGGAAGGTGGAGAGAGCATCTGAGTAGGCAAGTTAGAAAGCTAAACCAGCAAAGTTTCCTCAAGTCTGTGCTAATATTGGAAGTCTGTTGGGAAGAGATAGGATGTCTCTACAGTTGGGAAACTATATGTCTGCTCCTGGAGCAGGGCAACTCTCCACAATGCTCCTGAAGCGTGGCAACTCCAATCCGTGGGCTTCTCTTCTAGCCATCCCTCTGGATTACTCATGCCAAGGATTAGCCATCAAGATTCAATACTGATGGACGTATTATTATTATACAAGCATTTATATAGCACCAGCGCTGTACCTGGCGCTTTACAAAAAACAAGAGAGACACGGTCCCTGCCCGAGGGCGTGTTGATGACAAGATGCAAGGAGTGGAAACCCAAATGGCATAGTTACCATGGAGTGAGGAGGCTCAGTTGAACCTGGACTCTAAGGGGACCCTTTTTAAGTGACCTGAGTGCAGTTAGTTAAGCGTTTAGAGCGCCCCCCCCTTGAACATTTCCTAATGGCATTTAGACTACTTGCAAAAGGGCTTTGCCAAGCAGGAATTTGACATGGTTCCATATTATGTTCTCATGGGGAAAGGAAAGAAATGTGACTGCAAAAATAGATACATAGCAGGTGTATCTATTTTTGCAGTCATTCACATTTCTGTCTGTGGGGCCAGGCTCCACCCTCTACCTTCTCACCTGCCTCAGGCACCAGCCATGTGTATATTTGGAGTCACTCACATTTCTTTCCTTTCCCTGAGAGAATATAATATGGAACCATTTCAGAGTGGGCGGCAGTGGAGTGTCAGCCCCTCTCCCACCCACTTTTAAAACTTCCTTCCTGGCAGAGTTGCTGCCGCTTCATGGAGGAGGGAATTGCTGGAAGCTGGGGCAATGCTGCCTTCATGGGTAAGCTCTGCTCTGCACCCTTGAGACCCCACCCCTTTGCCCTCAAGGGGGCCCATAATGGAGACATGAACCCAGGAGCATCATAGCTTTGTATGTGACCCCGACAGAATACCCCTACTACTGGCTCCAACGCCAGCCCAACCTGCTCCATTCCTGATGCCACGGGCAAGAGGACCCATAATGTCAAGGAAAAGGGGTTTAAATGGCACTTCTTCCTGTAACACCCCACTGGGGACCCACGGCAGTGGATGAGACAATCTGGAATACGCTTTTCCACACTACGATGCTTAAAGTTCTCAAGTGGAGACTAACAGTGCTGCTCAGAACATGAAGAAATTTTGCATTGACTTTCACTGCATCATATTCTCAAGAACATATTGTTTCTTATTTGTCAAAACTCCGTTGGTTTGCATTTCCTGCCAAGTTTGTATAACCTACACATTGGGTATTTTCAGACATGATGCTAATCCCAGTTTAACCATACTTGAATGTTTTTTATGCATGTTGCAGGGCTGTATTGGTGCCCTATGCAGCCCTGCAACATGCATAAGAAATGTTCAAGGGCGCTTTTAAACGATACAAAAAACGCAGCTGATCCTTTAATCAGTCGCCTTTCTTTGTGATCGTTTCAATGCTTGGCCAGGTTTGATGCCGGATCTTTCCCGCATCAAACCGGCCGAGGATTCCTGCCCCCTCACTTCTGTCCCTGGGAACCATGCGGTTAATTGCGGCTTCCCCGGTTTGTAAGCAAGGGGGGTGGGGGGGAGATGGGGAAAAGCCGGCGAAAACTGCCTCCTCCGGGCAGTGCTGGCAAACCCCCTCCCCCCTATAAAGCTTCCTGCCAGTGATTAAATTTAATCACTGGCTGGGCCAGAGAAGACAGCTTCACCACGGGAGCCGTCTTCTCCCAAACACGCTTGGGAGCCGTCTTCTCCAAAGGTGCTTGGGAGAGCGCACGTTTAAAAGCACCCCAAGTGTGGTTAAACTGGGATTAGCGTCATGTCCGAAAACACCAATTGCCACACACACAAGAAAGGAGGCTACAGACACAGAATTTGGGTTAAACTGGCCACAGCTCTTTATTAACCATAAAAAATGGGCAGTTAGGGGTAAACGAAACAAACCCAGAGCCATATTCCTTTAACTAACCTGCCCAGTGCTTCAGCTCACTGATCCCGAATGGAGTCTCTGGTCCATTCCCATTCGAACCCACTTGGACCCCATTTGTTGGGGTCCTGAGGCAAGAATGACGGTTCCTGCACCAACTACAGACAGCCTATTTCCTGCTTAGCAGCACAGTCCCCGCCACTCCCCAGGGTTGGGCGAGGCCCTGGGTCACATATTCCCTGATCTGCACACCTTTCTCTCACCTTGTAAGTGGGTTCCCTCAACCTTCATAGGTTTTGTTCCATTCCATGTTCTATCCCATTGTGTGAGCTCTCTTTTCCATTGGCACTAGACCGCCACCAGTAGAGCTGTGAAAATGGACAAAAGGAAGAACTGCAAACCTGAACAGCCCTTCAAGTGCACGGCCTGCAATAGGGGAATGGGGGTGGCAAAGGGAGGTGGCGGGGGGGGACGGGACACACCTTTTGAGCTCTATTCCATTTACCTAGTCCTAGGAAAAATTATTTCCAGTCCCAATTAAGGTGGCCAGCTGAATTTGTAGTATCAGTCCAAGCAGGCGGGTGCGTTTCTCTGGTCTCAGAGCTGGATTCAATGCCTGGCTCCTCTCTGCCGGGCAGAGCCTATATGCCCCCTGTGGGGCCAGGCTCAACCATCTATTTTAACACCTAAAATCCTCGGATAGAGCAATAGCTCCATTTCACTCTACATCCTGTCCATCCTGCCCCCCGCCCGACACCTTCAGCCATGAATGCTAGGCAAAAAAGGGGGGGAATGGAAGGGGACCCTCTACAGGCTCCTCTCTTTGAAGGTGGCATGGTGGACAATCAAGCACTTCCCCCCCCCTCCCCCCCCCACACACACACACAGCAAGGGGAGGCTGGGGGAGAGAAGTTTATATGCATCCTCTCAACTCTCCTTCAAATCACCCTTACAAAAATGTACTAATTGTTTCCAATAACTTGAATGTAGCATTCTACAGAAATGATCCAAAAAAGCTCCAACTAAAATTAGTGAGATCTGACAGGATCGCAGCTGAAGGTGTTATGCCTTCCGGCACCTGCCATGTATCTATTTTTGCAGTAACTCAACATTTCTTTCCTTTCCCCATGAGAACATAATATGGAACCATATCAAATTCCTTAATGAAGTCAAGAAATACCAAGTCCATCACATTTCCTTTATCCACTAAGCTTCTTATCCTATCAAAAGAAGAGATCAATGTGGCTTTGACAAATCCACACTCTGCCTTATCATTCACCTTATTTTCCTGTAAGTAATTGCAAATCAACTGTTTTTATTAAACTTTCTAACTATTTTCCAGAGATTGAAGTGGCCTGCAATTATCCTGCTCTTTTTCCCCCCCCTAAGTCTCCTTAAAAATAGCTCTTCTGCCACCATTTTCCTCTCTTCTGGGACCTCACACGTCCTGTATGACACACACAGATATAATTGCAGGTGGTTCTGCTGCTACTTCAGCTAACTCTGAGCACTTCAGGGAATGGCCTGGTTGATTTGAATCCAGCAAAGTTATCAAAGTTCTTTTAATTGGTTCCTTCCAGATTCTGTTTTATGACCCCCGCCTTTCTTCATTAATCATTAGAGCATTAGGCATCCTATTACCATCATCCTTTTAGTGAAGATTGAAGCAAAGTAGCTATTAAGCATTTCATCCTTCTCATCTGTTAACGTGTTTTCTCACTCTGCTAAGCAGCAGACCTATACTGTCCTTTGGTCGTCCTCTTGCTTCTAAAGGATTTTTAGAAAATCCTTTCCCCTTTTTTACACATTCCTTGCTGTTTTTGCCTTTGTCTTTCAGACATTGTCCCTGGCCCCATTTCTCTTACTCATCTCTATTACCATACTATTACTTTTATCCATTTGGTTTCCTCCTGTGTTTCTGTGATTCCATACCCATTTTAAGGTCAGAAAAATCCCCTGATGCAGCCACATTTAGGCCTTGAGTCAGCAAGCTCCCTAAGCAGCTTCTGAAGTTATTTCATGTCTCAATGCAAAATGTTCTGTCTCTGAGGGGGGGGAAAAGAAAAAAGTTCTAGGAATGCAAAATTGAGCACGATTAAGCTTGCAAACTTTTCCACGTGGATTCATATGAAAAAGGTGGTGGTGGGGGGGTTTAAATCAGCTTCGTCATTGCCTGTACTCACTTTACCAGAAAGACACAGATAACTGAAGCCCAGCATCAGTAGCACTACCTTGTGATCCAAGCTATAAATAGGTGGCTGTCCGTTCCAAACCTAAGTACCAGAAATGTTGATCCTTTATTACTCTCATCCCGTATCACCCCATGACTAAAGAGGTGGAAGATACAATTGAAAGAGTGATTCAGGAATAAAAAGACACTGGGAAGGGTATTAGGATTACCATACCCCAAAGGAAAGGTGTACTAGACAGTACCCTAATGGATATAAAAGAAACTTGCTTTTGAAGCACTGTGGGAAATACATCATTTTGTGCTCATCTTATTGATGCCTTTGTGACTAATGTACACATCAGTCTGGCGAAAGGAATCTTTTTATTAAATATGTGGTGGAATGTTTTGGTTTGGAGCACCTCATATAGCATCAAGAAACTAAGAAGTGATCCGTCTGTGACACACATGGCCTTCCTGCTTTAGAAATTTTTGAAAGAAACTAAATGGTGAGAAATTCCACAGGAACAGGGAAGGGAAACGTATTTTCAGTACTACTTTTAACTTTCTCACATTACTAGAGATACGTCTTACATGGAATCATTTATTTTATTTATTTTAGTTGATTTCTTGGCTGCCCTCTTCTGCAAGCAGCAGCTCAGGGTGGCTTACAACTTGTTAAAAACATATAAAAATATGTAAACATAAATAAGACAATAAAATAATCAAAATACAATAAAAGTATCCCAAGACGGAGCTTAAAAAAACCCAACAACACTCCCCTCTCTAACCTCCCACCCATCACCCTTACCAAAAGCCTGGCGGAAGAGCCAGTTCTTACACAGTCTTCAGAAAGAGGGAAGGTCCGGGGCCAATCGGACTTCCGTCGGGAGGGAGTTCCACAGCCTCTGTGCAACTACTGAGCGCATTCCTCATCACCACCTGAGAAACTCAGGGCATCCCAAGGAGGGTGCCCCCACGTCAACCGCAGGGGTCGATCCAGGACCCAGGGGTGAGGCAATCCCGCAGATAAGCGGACCCCAGCCTGTATAGGGCTTTATAGGTCAAAACCGGCACCTTGAATCGGGCCCGAAAGACTATAGGCAGCCAGTGCAGAGATCGAAGCACCGGTGTGATACAGATTTACCAAAACAAGTAGCTAGCTATTGTATCCAGGTTCTCCGGTTTAAAAAAACCATGTAGCTAAATAACTTAACTAGAAATGCCAGCTGTGAATAGCAGCTTGCCCCCCTCTACGGAGCTGTTACGGATTAATGTATTATTCATTGTTAGTTTGAATAATACACACAAATTTAGGTGTGTTTCCGTTTTAAAATGTATCATCATCATCATCATCCTGTATGTTACTTGTACGTTATTCTTATATTTCTAAAATTGTAAAGGCTTGGGCCACAATAAATTTGAAATATATTAACCATATTCAACAAAAACATTATAAGTATACATATATTTATGTTTAACATACGTTTAATATATATAAATATAGGTATAAATGTATCTTTTTTAGGTATGGTTTTGTGCACCTATTTATTTAGCTATATTAAAGATATTTTCTGGTTGGTGCACAGTTTAAGATATTAAATTTTGTTCTCTTATATTTATTAATGGATTGGTTTATTTGGGTTTTTATATTTTTTATTTATTGATTGATTTGTATATACATTTGTTTTATTTCCTCCCTTCCCTTCCTTTTTTTGTATGACATTACATTTTGATAAGGTATGATTAGATTAAGAGTATTGTATGTTATTTTATTGTTTTTGTGCTATTGAGATTTCTATAGGCTCTACCAAGTGCTCGGAAGAAGGCCACAAGTTGAAATATGTCGGCGCATGTGGATCATTGCAGAAGTAACTGACTTAGATCATTCATGGTCCTGGGTTCACTATTATTGGGACTCGGCAGTTATTGGAATTGCGTTTTGTACCTTATTGATACATTTGTTATTGCAATTGGATTTTTTATTCATTGTTGCTTGGACTTTGAATGTATTTTGCTAATGTGATTTGTATTTCCATTTTTACATGTTGCCATTTTCATTGTTACAAATTGAATATACTCATTTGTTTATTGAAAAATATTTTCTGTGTGCATATGTTCCATATATATTTTTATTACCCCATTTTTTGTGAAAGAGGTTTAATTTTTATAGTTTTTGCAAGCATACCCTAGTGTTGTTCTGTCCGCCGCATTCTGCACCAGCTACAGCTTCTAAATAGTCACCAAGGGCAGCCCCACACAGAGCGCATTGCAGTAGTCTAGCATTTAGGTAATGAAAGGATGAATGGTGGTGGTCAGATCTGAAGCAGAAGGAAAGGGAAGCAGCCTTCTCACCAGATGGAGTTGGTGAAAAGAGCGCCTGGCCAACACTGCAACTTGACAATCCAGGTGCAGCAGAGGGTCCAGGAACACTCCAAGGCTGTAAACGTGAGTAACTAGAGCAGGGCAGAATCCCTCAACAACAGGAGTCCCAATCCCCTTCAAATCACAAGATCCTCCAACCATCATCACTTCAGTCTTTTCTGGATTCAGTTTCAATCGACTCACCCTCATAGAGTCACCAACGGCGGCCAGACACTGGGAAAGCACCAAGACTACAGGATCTGAGTCAGATGAAAAAGAGAGGTAGAGCTGGGCATCATCAGCATACTGATGGCACCTCACTCCAAACCTCTGGATGATCTCGCCCAGCAGTTTCAGATACACATTGAACAAGAGGGGAGACAGAATTAAGCAGTGGGGTGATCTATACACCAGAAGACTCCCCAGTCTTTCCCTCACCAATTCCAACACAAGATGGACACACTATATTTGGAGAGTTAGGCACCCGATACCTTTGAAAAACCATGGCGTCTTTACAGATCACTTCCACACCGACACCCCAACCCCCCACCCCACACACCCCCACCCCCTGATCCTAGGCTGATGCTGCAACAAGTACCCAGCTGGCACCCTCTGGGATAATATAGCCCCAGGGCATGGAAGGACCTGTGCCAGTAGCCCCCATTCCCAGGTTAAGGGCTGCGTGTGTGAACAGCCTCCCCACCAACCCAAGGAGTGGCAGCTGCAGTGGTTCGCCCTGGGGCGGGGAGGTGCTTCACCCATCACATCTGTTTTCACCATATAAACGTGCCCATTTTAGAGCATAAGGAAAGATGCAAAAAGTGAAGTAATAATTTATGGCTTCATTCATGACAAATATCTTACAGTTTTTCTCACATTCAGTAAAAAGCCTGCATTTTTCATTTGCCAGAAACCTGTTTGAAGTTTGTAAATTTTAACTCAGAGTTTCTTTCCAGCGATCTCTGAAAGTGGCAATTTACCCTTGCTGATGCTTCTCTATTGGCACATTTCTGGCTAATACATTTCCTTCTAGACTCCCTAAGCAGATGACTTTGTTGACTGCTTCTGAGAAGGATTCAGACTTTTATACGTGTGTAAAAGGAAAAATATATAAAGAAAACTATAAAATCACAGCACTCTCTAAGAGTACAATGGCACTTTACTACTCCTTAGTGTTCTGATCCAACAGTGAGTGTTTTTAAAACAAGATGCTACCCCGCATGGCCACCCAGGAGCAACTCCTCCGAACGCCCGTCTGCTGGTGGAACGGGGCATACACACTCCTGAGAGTCACGCAGCACCCACTCATGGCCATTCACAAAGCACTGCCAAGAAATCTGGAGTGCACTGTGTGGGGTAAGCCAAAAAGGGCCATGGCAACAGCCAAGTAACCCTTTCACATATGTCAGTGAACCGGGCCACCGTTCAGTGGCACTGTGGGTGGGGTCCAGGAGCACTGGGGAGGCCAAGGTCCCCAGTGCTTGCACTGGGGACATGCCACTTGCAAAAGCCAACCCGGCACACTTCCCCCTCCCCCATGATCTGTGGAAGTGCATGGCAGCTACATCTGTGGCTGTGGTGGCCATGCTGGGAGCTGTCCCTTAGAATCCCTCCCCACATACTCCACCTGAATGGGTGCTCTGCAGAAGAGCCACTCAGCAACCACGGACACACACACCCCAGCCTCGCTCCTTTAAAAACACCCAGTGATGGGCATGTCAGAGGCAAATGGTGCCAACCTGAACCCACTGAAGCCAAAGGGTAAATTCCCTTTGACTTCAATGGAATGGGAATACCACCTAGATCCTGGCAAGATGTGCAAGTATGTAGTCAAAGAATCCACTGAATTATGAAACACACACACATACAAGCTAACAGAGAGTAAATTATGCTGTTTTTGCCCATGGCAGACACAAATTACTCATTTCCCAGGACCCCTTAAAAGAAGCTTTCACAGCAAATAGGCGATTCTACAGCACAGCAATGCACATTATTCACTAGCATGTCCGCATATTGAAATAAGGATGGCTGTTACTAACATTCGTTGCCTAAACACAGCCTACAGGTATTCCTGGAATGCATGTCCCCTTACGCATGTTCTTTACAATGCCTCAAGCAGCGCAATTCAGTGTTCCGTACAAGTAAAACACAAATTGAAATGTGCCATATCTATGTAGCCTACTAGAGCTTTGGTTTGCTGAATGACGTCTTAGTTCACTGAATGACGTCTTACATACTTTGGGATTTTACAGTAATTTGATGGTCCGTTTCAGCAGCCAGAAGAAAAGAAAGGCGAGCTCACTGTCTATATCAGGGATGGGCAAAGTTCCCAAGCCCAAGAGCTGCATGCCAAAATGTTCATATCGCCGAGAGTCACAAGATGCATTACATCAATTGTAGCTTCCTCCAATCCTGGGGATAAGCAATAGCATGGCTTCCCCCAAATCCCACCTTTCTCCTCACATCAAAGCTGTGACTCCCAGGCTACGTAGTTGGTTTGGACAGCAGTAATAGCAGCGCAGGACATGCTCCCCCTGCTCTCATAAGGCTCCAGGGGACAAGATGGCGGCTCAGTTTCTCTTGTTCCTGAGGGAGCCACACAGTTCTCAGCCACCTGTACTACATGAGGCTCTTACGAGCAGTAGCTGCTTGAGGGTGTGTTCATGTGTGTCTCAGGAACAAGAGAAGCCAAGCGGCTCTTTCTGCCACCAGAGCCTCCAGGGGGCTGTGAGAGAGGAGAGAGTGTGCCCTGTGGCTCCGAACCCACCAGACTGCCTGGGAACCAGAGCTTTCATGGGTTTTGTGGGCTAGTTGGAGGAAGCCGTCCTTTCCAGGATCAAGGGAATCCATGGCTGATGCAATGCATTTTGAAGATTTCGGCAATATTAAAATTTTGGTGTGCAGCTCCCTGGGTTTGGGAACTCTGCCCAGTTCTGCTACAGAAATATGGCAGACATCTGGGAGTTTATTCTATTCACATCTGTAATGGAAAAAAACGGATAGATTTAACTCTGATAGCAAAAAATCACCATCATCTCCTTTTCTTTCCTTATTAGGTAAAAGATATGAGAGGTTAGAAAGTTAACTTCTAGCATATGAATTCAGAAAACATATTGCAGATCACAAATTCTAGGATGTTCAGACTTTGGTGTTTAAGAAACAATGCTTCACTTCTGCCATATGAGAAGTCAAGGTATAATCTATCAAACTGCCCAAAACAGAATCTCTTCGGCCGAGCTTAGCCTATTCTCTGCCATTTGTGTTTCATTGGTTTTAGATTTAGGTAATTCACATAAATTGTCTAATCAGATTTACACTGCCTTTTCATAACATTCATTCATTCATTCATTCATTCATTTTAAATGTGCTCATTATAGTGTCTGTACACATAGGTACATAAATAAAAACAATAACCAGATTGTGTGCAGCTGACCAGCTCAGCCAAACCTAAAATAAATGTCACGTTCCTATTCTCGATTCTAAACAAAAACGGACACCTAGCCACCTCCCACTTAGGGTAAATCCCTAGACCGAAAGCTTAACCAGTCTGGCTCTGGGAATTCAGGACTTGACAGGGCTAGCCTTTTCAGACCAATGAGAGAGGGAAGTTCTATAATTCTGAAGTGAAATCACCGGCTCTGTGGCTTCCAAGTGGCATTCAAGCACAGCCACATGTAATCAGATCTGGAGTTAACTAAAGCATGGATAACAGTTGCAGAGTCAGCATCAGAGATAAGTTATCTTTGTCTTTGTGACAAGCTACTTTCCCCCATGGCCTCATATACAATATACATGTATAACAAGAGTCTACTGAACTATGTGAAAGGGAGTCCGTGGGGAGGAGGAAAAAAACACCCAACTGCACCATCTGGAATATCTCCGAGAAGGTGGGACCAATTTTCTCAATGTAGTTTTTTGCTAACCCTATCAGATCCAGTAGCCAACACCCGGTATTAACATACGGACCTGGACCGGAAAGCTGCTTGCTTCCTGATCAGCATCATATGCGGTTGCGGAACAAATGTAGTTCACACGGCCGGGCCCAGGGGCGGGGGGAGAAAGCAGCATGAATGTGCAGCGCCCAGCAGTCTGCCTCTACGATCTGGACCCTTCCCCCATCCTCAGCATGGGGCCACTATGGACACTCGTCATAGGGGTCACTATGGACTGGGTCAGGACCAGTGGGCTACCACATGTGATAGCCTGCTGTAGCCTGGTCGGGTAGGCCATTCACTGGGCGTGTTGGCAGCTAGCCAACAGTGACTCTGGGCTAACTGCCAACATGCCCGGGGAAATTCCAGGCCAAACATCTGGATATCCCTTAACAAATGTGATGGTGGCCCATGGGCCCAAGCAGGCTACAGTGGGCCACCGTCACATTTGTTAACACTATCACAGGTTCTTGAAGAAGCTAAAAGAATTAGTTTGGGGAGTTTCTTCCTTTACAATAAGCTTCCTCAGCCACCTCCAAAAAGGGCAGTAATTCAAGGCAGAGTCTCTACTCCACTGCTTTCTTTGGGATTTGGGGACATGTAGGAAGACCCAAAATATTTTTAAGCACTCAGTCAAACTCTGTCTTGCAAGTCCACAAGATTAGCCCATTGATGCATTTGACTAAGGACTAAGACTAGTTTTGAACAAAAACTGCCTAATCATCCTCAAAGGGGCAGGTTTTCCCTAAGTTTTGAAGGAGCTACATTCACTATGTAGCCAGCCCGGTTGGGAATCTTTTCCTGCTGTGGGGGCCACTTTGAAAAGTAGTTCGTACTCCATGGGCTGGAAAAAGATTTGAGGGATGGGGTTCCAAGAAGCATGCTCAGGATGGTGGCAGGCCATGGGCCATGGCTCAGGTGGCAGAGTACATGCTTTGCACATATAAGGTCCCAAGCCGCCCCGAGCTGTTTGCAGGAGGGGCGGGATATAAATATAAGTTCAATCCCTGGCAAATCCAATTCAGGATCTCGGGTAGTACACCTGGGTGAGGCCTCTGCTGGGGATCCTGGAGGGTCTCCGGTAGCACGCCTGGGCGAGGCCTCTGCCAGAGACCCTGGAGAGCTGAATTTGAAACCCTGCTGCCATGTCAGGTTGTGACAATACTGGGCTAAGATGGATCATTGGTCTGACTCAGTTAGGCCTCTCCTTATCTCCTTATATGGGAGAAGGGGCCAGGCCATGGAGCCTATCCACAGGTAAGTAACTCCATCCGTTATCCTCACGCACATGCTCTCATTGGAAAGGATACAAACAAAAAGCAGCCATGGGCTAGAGATTCCCCATCCCTTCTTTAAACAATGGAAAAGCACTTTATCTCCACATTGTATCACAAAACAAGTATTGGCTGAAAAAGAGAAAAAAAATCTATTGGACCATCTACCTGAGAGGCCTAATCTTGTAATAGATGAGCTTGTGGAGTCTCAAGAGAGTTCACATCCTAGCAAATGCGTACAGCAAGTGCTGTTGGTTGTTGTTGGGTTTTTTTAATTGCTTCTTATATTTTGGCCCTCCCTAGTAAAATAAACTAGCAACTTTTTATTTCATGTCTCTCTGAACTCTCCTATGCTATCCTACTTCTTTAAAATAAGGAACTCGTGAGAAGAATGTTTAAACTGCTGAGCGCAGAGACTTACACATGAAAAGGTATTAACAGACTTGGAATGCAAATCTAAAAATAGATCTGCCACGCAGGATGACTGTTTCGGATCCTGAAAAAAATTCAAACTACAACTGACGATTAGATTAGTCATGTCACCAATTTTGAAAAGGTAAGTCATTCCCGAGTGTTTTCTATTACCGTATCGTTTCATTCTAAGATGGAAGGAGTTGTAGTTTAGCCACAGAGGAAGAATAGAAGATTGGCGAGAAATCAGATGTTCATATAAATCCCTCAGAGATTTCCGTACTTTATATGGCAGTTTTAAGCTATTTAGTAATCTGCTGATGAAGAGATTCGAACCTCAGGTTAATGATAGATGGGAGGAGAAGGAAATTTACGACCTCTTCTCCCATGAAGAGAGCAATATATCTCATGCTACATATCTAGTTTTGAACTGTTGATTAGTTGCTCAACTGCTAGAGGTACGTGGCCATAGAATAAAATGACCTCTACGATGCCAAGTGACTTGGGTGTCACAAAAGACGCATATCTCCAAATCATCTTACTCGAGATTTAGTCACTGCCATGTGTGTGTTATTGTGCACTGCAATAAGGCTTTGCTGGGGAGTAAGCAAGGGACACTTTCTAGGTCAGTCTGATCTGATTAAAGTGTGACAAAAATGCAAAACTTCTTCTCAAGTACTAGGGAATTAGTTATCCATTCTGGCCTGTTTGACAGACAGGCCATCACCACAATTACTAAACAGACTATAGCAGGAGAAGTAAAAAACATGAGGTGCGAGCTACGAGTTCACGTTTACGCCCACTGGTGACATGCACTGTCTCTCGTCTTATGCAAAGTGTTATCAAATTTGTAGTGGACATGTTTCCACCTGTTGGAAGTGACAGGAATAACCTTATGGTCAATATTAGTGTCAGAGGAATGTTGAAGCACAATGTAATGAGAACTACAAAACACATCTCATTTGTCAGACCCCTACAACTCCAACATGGTTAATTCCCACCTTTTCTATCCGCGTGCATTCTGAAAAGCCTAAGGCACTTTTTCATCAACAGATGCAGAGATTTATAAACAAGGCCATCTTAGTTTAAATACTTTTTTTTCCAATTTAAACAATGAGAATTTTAAAGAACTGTTGAAAGAAGCATCAGTTCACAGATGTATTGTATGATAATGTGTTTTATTAAGCTCATTTTCTGTAGACTATGAGTAATCAAAATAACTTAAGCCAAAACTACTTCTGTTCCTGCCCCTACATATAACACCATTGTAGATTCATACGTACAACGTGCACACAACAAGGAACAATTTGGTGCAATTTGCTGATATGTAAAGGAGAAATATGATCAATTTATCTCCTGCATACAATTTAACGTTCATTCTGAAACAACAGCATAAATCACACCCGCTCTTTTGACTCTTCTTAGGAGTCACTGCACAGATCACTAGAAAAAAGTGTTGCAGGAGGCACAAAGCACAACCCAAAGCCAGAGAAGAAAGATTTGGACAACCAAATTAATTGACACAGGGAGGGAACTTCTACTACAAATTCTGAAATACAAGTAAGTGTGAAAAAGAAGTTTCCTCTAATTTTGAGAAATCATAAAAGGCATATTATAAGAAAGAGATGATGAAACACTCCTCTTAATCCTGCAAGGAAAAAACGTCAATGAAGAGGATACTGTACAGCAACCAGCTACTGCATCAGGAGTAGACATTACAGAAATATGAAAACAGTTGATCAAACTCAAAAAGAAAAAAGTGTAGCTGGTTTTTATCTACTCCCGATAGAAACCCCATAGATCTGTCTGGGTTTTTTTTTTAGAAAAAAAGAAAATTAAACATTTTGGAAACCTCCGTATAGCTCTTTCATGCTAATATGTTCTAAAGAAATTCAATGGCATTGCAAAGTAGTAATAAACTTCACTAAAGTTGAAAGTGGGCGTGCATAAGTTTGTATCCAAGTTACATGCTTGTAAGACAACACATACATACACAATGACAATATACAATTTGAGATTTAAGAGAAAAGGCACTTTTCTAGGATTATACACACATTTTAAGTATGCAGCACATCTAATAATAAAAGATGACTTACCTCTAAAATATGCTACATAATCCAGACACAGTAATTTTTATTTTTAAAGTATTTTCCCTTCCTCTGAATTGTCAGGCATTTACCATAAAACTGTAGCATTTTAAGGGTCTGGTAGATTTACATTGATATTGAGGAGGACATCGATTAATCTGGGAATCTCAACCAGAAATATTGCTGACTTAGTAGAAGCAGGAATTTCAATCAAAAAAATAAATAAATCCACCCTTGCCTTCTCGAGTGACACACACAGGACCCTATGCACTCAGAATTGCACGCTTATATGGCAGGTTAACATTTTTATATAATTTAAGATCTGAAGAGACAGTTTTCTGCCACTGATTATAAAAGGTCAATTGACAGCTTTTCATATACTGTCATGCTTCACTTTTTTAAAGATGTGGAGAAAATATTTTTATGAGGCAGAAAGGCAGGGCGAGCACACGCTTCACATCTCTGCGTTTAAGTTTCTGTACTGCATGCAGAGCATGAGCAAAAGTAAATACACTGACTCAGTCCTGGAGATATGCATGTTTGCAATGATATGCGCTAGCTACTTCCCATCCAGATGTCCACTTTCAAAAAGCCAAAAGAACTGGATGCCAAAGCCTGACTCAAATCTTTTCTTGTGGGCTGTGTGTTAGCTTTAGAAAGGGCTTTCGCTTGCACTCTCATGACAAATATTGTCTCAACACACATTTTCATCCTCTGCAACTACTCTTAAAAGTGGACCTTTTTCATAAATTTTCCAGCTCACTCCGTACCACACTAACCCATGAGGATTTGATTTCAACGTAGAATGTATGTTCTCACAGGTTGCATATAACGTTGTTAGATGGTAAAGAATGGCTGGGAAAATCTACTAGTTATGGCAAGTAAGGGCATTTTCAGACAAGACACTACCCACCCACTATATATGGTGCAGTGCACCCATAGTGCAACACTGCAGACCTGCAACATGTGCGGTGGGTGGGTAGTGGGTGGAGAGTGTCTTGCCTGAAAACGCCCCAAGAAGACACTTCCCAGGAAAGCGTCACTCCATTGTGCTGAGCACACATTTTCAAATCAAGAAAAGGGAGACTTTCCAACTCTCTTGGGGTGCTCCCTCATGCCCTCTGTGCCCACAGCAAAGGTGTGAACTGGCCCATAGAAAATGTGTGAAATCATGGTATGGAGTTTTACCTAAGAAATGTGGCAGCATCCAGTTCTCTGGCCATGGCAGGCTCAGGTTCTTCCCAACAAGAACTTCCGGCCGAGTGGACTCCAGTCCACCAGCAGTGGCCTTGAGCTGGAAGGGGCTGGAGATGCTGACAAGCAGACCAGAGACTCTTTGCCAGGCATGGACCGCCGCAGGCAGAATGGAGAAGGCAGACCATCCTGGAGACGGCTGCTGCTGCTGCCTAGCAGAGATCAGTGCAGACGATATGCGACAGGCAACACACGCATCCTGCTCATTACATTGGTTACATGATAACTTAAAGCCAGGCCAATTGCTCCAGACAACCATCCTGGGTTTCATCTAGTGGCAGACCCATGTTTGTATGCTCATACTAATGAGCCTGGAAGGATAGTGGGTTTTTAAAAAAATTTATCATCCATTTTTACCCTGTCCCTCTCGCCGAAGCAACTCAGGGTTGCTTACAAATATAAAGCAGCAATCATATAATAAATAAGCAATAAAACTTACAATAGAAATTAACTAGAATGCTGGCTTGTGTATAAAAATAAAAAGATAAAAATAAGAGATAGGAAAACATACCCTTCGCAACCCATCTATCTCCTCCCCCTCCTCCCCCCACCCTCCAAATGCCTGGTGGAAGAGCCAGGTCTTACAATTCCATCAGAAGGAGAGAAGATCCGGGCTGAGATGAACCTCCACCGGGAGGGAATTCCAAAGCAACAGTGTGGCCACCAAGAATGCCCTCCTGTCCGTCCAAACCTACTGATAATACGGGACTTCCAGGAAGGCACCCCCATACGATCGCAGAAGCTGCCCAGAGACCCAGGGCGGTGAGGCAATCACTCAGATAAACAGGGCCCAGGCCGTGAAGGGCTTTAAAGGGCAATACCAGCACCTTGAATTGGGCCCGGAAGACAACAGGCAGCCAGTGCAGTGCTCGGAGCTCTGCGGCCAACTCCAGTAAGAAGGCAGGCTGCTGCATTCGGCACTGGCTGCAACTTCTGAACTGTCACCACATAGAGTGCATTGCAACAGTCTAGCTTCAAGGTGACAAATGCATGGATGATAGTGGTGAGGCGAGATCAGACTCTGAGACCCTTTCACCAGATGTAATTGGCAAAAGGTGTAGGGATGTGCAAACACCAGGGGGTTCAGTGTTCGGCCCGTTCGGGGTTCAGCCCCCCAGAAACTGTTTGGGTTCAGGCTGTTTGGCCTGAACCGGTACGGTTTCACTGAACCCGTTCAGGGGGACGGGGGGGGGGGGGGGGGGGGGGGGG
>QEPC01001524.1:3845176-3874190 GCA_003113815.1 Sphenodon punctatus
CTTTTTGGAGGTTCCCCGGGCGAGGCGGGTGGCCACCGATGTTAGATCTTTTTCGGTGGCCACCCCTGTGCTGTGGAATTCGCTCCCGGAGGAGGCTCGGCTGGCTCCCACTTTCCTGCTGTTTTGGCGTATATGTAAGACCTGGCTGTTCCGTCAGGCTTTTGGCGAGGCGTAGGGGTGGGGTTTTTCCCCACATATTGTATTTTTAAATTGTTTTAAAATTTTATACTGTTTTCATTAATGTTGTTCGCCGCCCCGGGCTGCCCTATGGGCAGGAGGGGCGGGATAAAAATTTTAAATAAATAAATAAAAATAAATAATGCACAAGTGAAACCTGGTCACAGCGACCGGTTCCTGAAAGGAGCTGGGCCACCACAGTTTCCAAACAGTCACCAAGGGCGGCCCCACATAGAGCACATTACAGTAATGGAATCTTGAGATAATGAAAGCATAAACAACGGTGGCCATATCTGAATTAGAAAGAAAGGGCTACAGCCTCCTTAGGAGACAGCATGGGTGAAAAGTGCTCCTGACCAATGCCACAACTGGACGTTCCAGTAACCAGAGGGGGCCGCACCCCATCAATGACAGGGGTCCTAATCCCCTCCAAGACACAGGATCGGCCAAGCATGATCACTTCAGTCTTATCTGGATACAGTTTCAATTGGCTCTCCCTCATCCATCTCCAGCATCAGACGTCCACTGGCACCAAGACTGCCCGTAGGACCCGAGTCAGATGAAAAAGGGATGCAGAGCTGGGTGTCACCAGCATACTGCTGTCACTTCACCCCAAACCTCCGAATGAGGCCCAGATACACTTCCAGCTCCGTGAGATACTCAATGAAGAAGAGGGGAGACAAGATATACTGTACACTCCTCACTGTAATCCCTCAGGAATGTTTTAAATCATAGCAAAAAAAATCTTTAAATGTCAGAATTATCAATATTTCAATTTGTTTTTAAAAATCTGACCACCTTGTAAGCCACACAAAAAACATCAAAAAATGTACATAATTTGGGGAAAACATCTTAATTTTGGACTAAAATCTGCACACATGGGATGACAACTATAATGTGACCTTGATTAAGTCATGCTATTCATTTCCTGATAAATGGGAAGCCCCTGACCTAACGGGAAATTGTCAATGACAAGCCTTGACTAAATTCTGAAGGATTGTTACAGCTATTTATCCAGATGCTGAGAGAAGTGGGGGTGTAAAGGTTATGGAAAAGGGACAAGAATTGTGTGTGCACGGCACACAAGCAGCCAATGATGCTGCAGTCAATTAGTTATACCCTGTGAAGTTTACAGGCAGTCTTGAGGTCAGTGAATTCCTGAGGATAAATCCCTTTGTAGACAATTTATTAAATCACTCCTTAGCAAAGTCCGAGTGAGGGGTAAATCTAGGGAGGGAGGTTGCAATACGCCAACTCGTTTGCTTATCGGCCTATATTGGGTTCATCCTTACCTTCTCTGTTTCCATTCTAATGAAGCAACTAATGAGGGTAACTTGGGTGTTTTTAGACCAAAAAGCATTTCTCTGGTACATGGAACATACCTTGAAAACTGCTGTTGCAATCCACGCATTTGAACTCTGCTCCGCTCCGACTCCAAAGTCACCTCCATTAATCTTTTTTCACTCTCAAGTCTCAAATGTCTTTCTTCCTCCAACTCATGTATCAGTTTCTCACGCTGAAAAGAAAATGGTTTGTGGTTCCATATTAATTCTAGGTGTGCAAATCTAAAACATTAATAGACCCAATAATAAACATATATTAACAAGAAATCCATGTGGGCATTCCGTTTTCACGGTTTAACTCAGGATAACTTTCTTGTATATCAATATTATGTAAGAAAATAGAAATTAGAACGGATCTTTTCCATCTCCTGTAGCTAAACTTGTTCTTGTACAGGGTTCTATTATGTAATCTAGGGTACAGCCAGATGAGACAGCAATCCAGTTTGGGCAGCCTTACCCCTGGTTTGGGCATCATTGCCATGTGATGCAGTGGCTCGTATGCCCAGGGGCCTCCAGATGTTCACCCCGCCTCAGAGCAGGGTGAGCAGCTGGCTGCTACGGGCTGCATCCTCCAAAAAAGGCCAGGAATGCAACGCATAGTAGTGTTACCCAAAGTGAAGTAAGGCTGCACAAATTAGGTTACTGAGCCACCGCTCATGGGTTAAGCCCCTGTGCTGCCCCACCTGCGGGGAGGTTCACCAGCCCTGGTGAGCAGCGGTCGCATTAGTCATATCTGTGCCATCATGGTCACGGGCAGGATGCTGGGTGTGGCAGGGCCAGGCACCTGCACATCTGGTCGGTGTCTCGACCTGTCCCGGAGCATGATGGGACATCTGACAGCAACCCTCCCACTCGGTTTCCCTGCAGAGGGCGGACCATATAGCCTAGTCTCACTGGCCCTGAAATGAGACCCCAGATTCATCGGGAGTGCCCAAATCTTCAAATGCCTGGTTGGAGCTCTAATCTTGACACCTATTAATGGGTTCCAATTGAAACATTTTGAAACCAAATTTTACTCTCTTAGGTCAGGATATTGAGCCAGTGATAAAGGGAGATTTCCATTGCCTTCAATGAGCACACAAAAAGGTTCTCCATATGAACAAGAAGGGCACCCCAAAATGAGACAACAACAGGGTGCCCTTCTTGGCAAAGGAAAGTTTAATATCTGACATTTTTCTGTGTTGTGTATGGTCTCTGTCACATTTCATATTACTACAAAGAGGCTGCTGTTCTTAAGGTCTGGTAGTATTATATAGTTTTAAACCAGTGTTGCAAAAGTCTCCATCATCTTGAGCTGTTCCAGTTTGGATAAGACATTAACTGAAATCAACATGAGTCTCATTATAGGTGGCCTTCAATCAAAGGAACAGGTATTTTCTGCCCCAGTTTGGAAAGGAGTTATGAAAACCAGAAGATTTTAATTGAAACATAAAGACTTTTGTTTTTTTATTTTAAAAACAGCACTCATTTTGCAGAAGTCATAATTAACTAGTAAAGTGAATTTCAATGAGCCTGAATTCAGATCATTTAATACCACGTATGAAATCAATGGATTTGAGCTTCTTGTTCACATGGAGAACTTTTTCTTGCGCTCATTGAAGCCAATGGCAATCTCCCCTTATCACGGGCTCAATATTCTGACCTAAGAAAGTAAAATTTGGCTTCAAAATGTTTCAATTAGAATTCATTAATAAGTGTCGAGATTAGCACTCCAACCAGGCACTTGAAGATTTGGGCATTCCCGATAAATCTGGGGTTATCAAACTGACCCAATGCCGTTCAGGCACCATCAACGCTCAACAGGACCCGACGAGCTGCTTGAATGTTCCGGCTGGCCTCCGAAAGTGTGGCCTCAGCCAGGACCACTGCAGCTCTACAGCGCATCCCGTTTCAAAGGCTGTTTCCCTACCCCAGCGCCTCTCACCTGAGAGGCACTGTAGAGGGGAGGAGAAAGCACCAGACACCTCTGAAACCGACAGGCCCTGGGTGAGACCACTGCAGAGCCAGGATCCACAGTACCCTCAGCTGGTGCTCATCAGTTTCAAAAGCAGCTACGTGCCCACAGTACCTATCAGAGCGCTGTGCGGAGAAAGCTCCAGCCCGCCTTTGAAATGGATGCGCCCCAGCTGGAGCGCTGTGAAGTTGGGTTCTGCAATGCTCCCAGCTGGGGCTTGCCAGCGTCTCTGGGGAATGCTTGCATTTTGGGCTGTCACCCAATTTTTGGTCCTCGGGTAGCTGATCGGGTGCCCAATATTGCAGGCATTACCCACGGGTACCCGATCAGCTCTAGGATGCTACAAAAAGTCAAAAGCATAGCAGGCCCAAGTGAGTTGGGCAAGAATTCTTCCCACATGTAGTTATCCTGCCTAGAAATCTACACATCTACCTGGACATTCCTGTACAAGTCCTAATGGGTAAACTCCAGACTGCAATGAAGTCGATGCAAAACTCCTATAGACTTCAATAGGTACCAATTTTTCACTCGTCAAAGTGACATAGCTCGCAGCACTTTCACTGCTAATTTGGTGAAGAAGGAAAAATTAATTTAACTATATCTAAGAAATTTGCATTTCAAATAAATTGAGTTAGTTTTTTTAAAAAAACCAAACAAACATTTAATTAGCTTGCATTTAAAAACCTAGCACCCAGATATAGACACAAGGAAATAGATACTTTAGAGGTTTCAGTAATACAGTTCATGAGAAAAATATGCACAATAGTGAGGCAATAATGGTTCTGGAAGTATAAGACTGGGGGGAAGAAAACATTCTTGGCGGCATTCTATGTGTCAAGATATGATAGATGCTAATTCTTATTAGCCTTTCACTCTCAGCCCCAATAAAACATCTCTCCCTAATTGCATAACTGGAGAATTCAGAAGCCAATTTCAAAAAGGTCATACATAGTTTGCAAAAAAAAATGGTGAAATATGAAAACATATTATTGGCATTCTTTTAGAAAAAAAATAATATTGCATTCACTGATCATGAGACCACCCTGTACAGAAATTCAATTCAAATATTACTTGTTCATTCTATGAGCATCTCAATTGGACAGCATCAAAACAGGTTAATACAAAAATAATCCCTTGACCTGGTACTGTATTATTTTCCACTCGCGAAAGAGCTCAGACATCAGTTAATTATGAAAAGGTTAAAGCAACATGAAATTACACCAGGCACACCATTTTTATGCTTTGAAAAACACTGTAGACATAGGGAGGTACAATTTGTAGCCTGTCAAGGATTTTGATGTATGTCTGTTCCTGACCTAAATTTTGATGACATACCCGCAAAAATGTATCAAGAAATTATACATATGGTTTCATCACAGAACAACAATGGTTTCTTAGCATTGAGCCATTAAATAGGGTAGATTATTTGTACAAGTCTCATGGCTATAAATCTTATTAGATAATAATTTATAATAGCCGTAACCAAGGGACCAAATATATGAGCATTACCAAGTGAAAGGGGATGCTAAAGACAGTGATAAATAAGCAGATGCCACAAAGGGAGGCTGCAAGGGATTAAATGAAATATCTATACACTTGTGGAAAAATATGGGGAATTATGCAGAGAATACAGAGCTTCAGTCTAGCTAGCCATACATAATAGCTAGGAAATGGGAATTTTTAACATTGTAAATAAATTACCAGAAAATAAATGTATCATTCCAATTAAGTTATGCAGTTAATATTCTTATTGCTGTGTGGCCCATTTATGCAAGATGCTGAGCAACCTTCACTTTGGTTCTTTTCAATAAGAAGGGAGGATGCTCAGCACCTTACAAGAAGGCACAGAGCACTGTCCTAATCCTGCTCATACACAATCACTCACTCGGATGGTGTTATGAGAAAAGCAGCTCCCCAACGCTGACAGCAGTTAGGGGGAAATTTTAAAATGGAGAAAAAGAAAGATTTGCCTGCCTGAACTGAACCCGAGACCGGGGCTACAGGAGAAGGGTTCACAAGGAGGATCACCCTTTAATAGCCATGCTTCTCTTTTAGAAGCATATCTAGTCTTGCAGGCATACAATTTGATGCCTTTACCCCAAAACAGCAGTCTCCCCAAGACCTTCAAAGAGAGTAAGAAACAGAGCGTCTGGACAAAACCTCCTAAAACCCTTATCTTCCTCAAGCTTTGTCTCAAGACTCCACAGAAGATGGGTGGCCAGATATGTAAATTAGAGGACACTTATGAGAAATACAAGTTACAGGGCTGTATTGAAGTCAGTGCAGCCCTGCAATCTGTATTTCTTACCAGTGTCTTCTAAAATTTGCATATCTGGACCCCTACACAAAAGTCACTAAACAAACACCAGAGAGATGCAACTAGGCCAGAGGACTGACCATGAGGCCACTACAACTAACCCCAAGTTCAAAATAGCCTGCACATATCAGGGACCTCCCAGACATCTTGTCTAAAACATACATCTTGATCAAGGGTGATTGAAGGGTTTGGCTGGAAAGCAAAGGCCTGAATATAAAACTCCTCAGTTGTTCTCTATAGGGTAGGAAAGAGGCAAATTTCATTCCCTTCCATGGTCAAAAAACCTGAAACACCCACCTTCACAGAAGACAGCAGAGGAGGTATGGGGCTATGGCGGAAGAGCAGACTGACTAGAGCCCTGTTTGGGCACAAAAAACTGCATTCAGTTCAGACTACATTGGGCCCAACCTGGGCCCGATGCAGCTGGACTCTTCTGAACTCAGACTCAATGGGTGTTTTCAGATGAGCAAGTTGACAGGGGGCAGGGTCCGTGGCTGCTGCGTGGCTCTGCCAGAGTATTTACACATGTGGAGGGCATGGGGAGTGAAACAAATGGGCACCTCCCAGTGCGACTACTACGGCCACTGACGCAGCCACCACATGCATTTGGCTTGCCCCGCATGGCTCACTCCGGATTTCCTGTCACGCGCTCCATGGCTTGTGGGAACACACATCCAGCTGCTCCACCTTCAGATAGGTGGTCAGCTCCATGGCTGATGAGTGGTCATGTAGGGTAGCATCTCGTATGAAAACACATAAGGGGACCCTACCCCCGTGGAGCGTTGTGATATCACAATGCTCTGCAAGGGGTAACACTACATAAGAAAAGGGGTGGGACTAAGGTGCCACTAACAGGGTCCCGCTGCCCTTTGTAGGGGGCGGGGGCTTCCTGCTGCTAGGGAACCTGACGGGGTTGGGCAGAGAGTGCCCCCCATCTAGCTTGATGCAAGAGGGTAAGTCAGATCCCACCAGGGTCAGGTGAGATCACAGATCTGTAATTCAGACTTCCCGTTCTCCTGCCAGGTGTAACAATATATAAAGTGTTAGCCAACACTTTCAGAAAGCATCCTGTTTCCTAGGTGGAACTAACTGGAAGCAACACCTCCTGGGGAACTGTTGTGAAACCCAAGAGGCTGGGGCAGGCATATTTCTCTGTGCAGCGACAATAAATCAGCTCTGTTTGTTAACCTGCTCTGTGTCAGTCTGAGATCTGCTATATCCCCTGATCCAGTGACAAAGGATAATAAAAAACCAGGTAGGTACAAAACTAAAGCTTTAGGAAACTGGTGAGGAGACGATTCCTATCCATAAAGTAATTGTGTTCATCACGGACAAAACGTGTGCCATTCTCCCCTTCAGCCACTGGGTCACATACAGGATAACATTCGTATTCTACACGGCTACCAGCAATCCCTGTGGGGGGAATGGGAGGAGACACTGTAATCTTCAGGAGCCGTACAAGTACAGTCCAAACATCTGAGCCCTTCTTAACTCAAACCTCAGGCTGCTGCCATATTCTACTGCTCCCCATCCCTGTGCTACAGCAGAAGGCTGTCTACCCTGTTCAGTGGATGGCATAGGGCCTACCTGAGGGAGTCCATAACTACTAAGGGTCTAAGGCATAGACACAGCAGTGTCAGGACGCACTCAGGTAACTATCTACTTACCCGCTCCTACCTTGTGAGCTTATGAACACATTCATATGGTTCAAGGAAATTAAAGGGTCAAGACTCTTCTCTTCCACAGGGCCCCAAATTTCTCTCTCACTGCCTCTCTGCCAGATACCATTTTAAGCATGTGGTACAAGATTGGCCCTTTTCAAATGGGCCACAGTGGGATGGGTGTGCACCGTGGTGGGTGCGCAGGCAGCCGTCGCACAGATGCACACCCATCTCCAGGTATGGAGTCATTGCCATTTTGGCCAACGGCTCGATGGGTGGAGCACGGGAGCGCACACGTATCTCCACCCACCTGCTGTGGCAGTCACTCAGGGCTCCCCCACACATGTACACGCAGGTACCCATGTGTGGGGGCATCTCATGTGAAAAGGGCTTTTGTAATGGGCCTCCAGAAGTTTGGGATTCGAAAGGTACAGATGATCCAAGCTTACAACATGGTTCCCCACATTATGCAAATGTTTATTTGCCAGGTTGCCTAAAAGCAAACCTAGCGGGATCACCTACAAAATGACTTTCATGAATACTCAAGCAGTAAAGACAAGCACTTGTGAGTAAGGGAATGCCATAATGAAAGGACCCAGCACAGTTTCAGTTCAGCCTTGCTGAGTATGTGTATTTTAATACAGTCTTTAATTACATGATCAGATCCCTTGCTATTTGTTGCGCTTAACCCCTGTCTCATTTTGTGCACAGGCTGGAGAGTGAATGAGACAGAAAGCTGGGAGAAAATATGATGAACCCAGGTGAGCTGGGTTCTGGTCTTGTATCTACCACAGACCGATGTGCAATGTTGGGTAGAATTATACAAAACCATATGCACAAAGGAGCAAAATGAAGGCTGTTAATTCTTCTACTGTATTTGTGGATCGATATGGACAAATTCCGGCCACATTTTTCTCAACTTGTCCCCTGCCTCCCTGTCCTTTCCTCACACTATTTTTCTGCCATCAGCAATTCCTCTTCTCTGAACTCAGCAATGATTCTGTAACCCCTCTTTTAAGAAATACAAACAAAAAACACTTTGTTCCTTCTATCTCCAGCCTGATGTCAGCGAGCTTGTGAAGAAAGTGGTCTAACTTGTTTTTTTGATTGCTTCTCCTTGCAAACTCTTCTTGATGGCTTTCAGAAATGTAGTTTTGGGTCCGTCCCCATATTGAATTCACTCTTTTTTACAATTATTTGTAGGTAAAATACAGCAGATATTTCCTTACATTTATTTGACATCTTTTTAAAACAGAGGCCCTTTTTTTATACAAGAAGCTCCCCCACATGGACACTCATCGGTCACGTGGGGGAGCATCCCATGCAAATGTGGAGTGCATGGGTGCGTGCTCCCACAACCCACCCAACCTCCCATGCATGGAGCAATCACAACAATGCAGGTTGCTCCGTGTGCAGGGGGGGATGGGTGTGCACCTGTCTGCATCCCCCCCGACACACAGAGCAGCACGCCCATGGAACCACCCACCCCTTTGCCGTAGCCCATTAAAAAAGGGCCAAAGTTATTTCGCTCAAGATCTCTCCCTTTTTGTGTTTGTGTTTTACTGACAGAAATGCTTGGGTGTTTTTAAACGAACAAGGCGACACCACTCACTCCCCCTGCCATGGACCAAGGTGGGGGTGGAGGGGGAGAATTGCACTGGGCTGGCCTTTGCAATTGACATGTCCACAGCATGAGCGCTGAGGAATCCAGGCTCCCCAGCACTCCAAGCCAGTTCCTGCAACTTGCAAAGACTGTGTCCCCCACCCACGGTGCCTAGGAGCAGCAGCCCAGTTTGCTGGCATGGCTGGCTGCCCCAGTTCATACAGGCGGGGGCTACATGGCTGCCTGTTGCCACAGAGCTGTTTGGCTTGCCCCGCACTGGAGTACACCGGATTTCCCGTAAGTGCTCCATGGTTCACAGGAGCACGCATCCCCCTGCTTCACCTTCAGACAGGTAGAGGGGTCTGTGGCTCCTAGGTAGTCATGCAGGGCCATCTTGTCTAAAAAAATCACCCTCTGTGGAAAACAAAGTTTAAGTCACATACATGAGTATTTGCCCTACAGCATATTAAAAATTTGCATGCATAAAGCTTTCCCACCAGAACTGCTATTGTGAAGCTACAATGAGAAAATGGAAACTGTCCACTCAGAACTTGTGACCAATCACATCGGACTAACACAACATCCATTATAAATATTAGGGATGGGAATTTCGGTTTCGGATAAAACCAAAAGTACCTGACAATGGCCATTTCTGATTAACCCAAAATTTTGGTTCTTTTTTGGTTTCGGTACTATCGGATCTTTTGCATTGATTTTTGTACCGGATTTTTAACATTGCAGTTGTTCCCCCATTGAAAAAACGCAATGTTAAAAACCCGGTACAAAAATCAACGCAAAAAATCCGACAGTACCGAAACCGAAAAAGAACCAAAATTTATGAGAACCGAAACAGAAATTGACTGAAACAGAAATTTTGCCCAGAGTCCCATCCCTAATAAATATTCACAATCAGTCCATAGATCAGCAATTCTCAAATTTTGCCAGAATGACCCTATTTTGATATTACATATAACTCTGTGACCCCAGCCCACAACAACACACCTATATAAAACGTCAATGGGATCACACAACCCTATCAGCAGATGGGGAGACCATTCTTGTGGTCCCACTGCACCGTTTGGGAACTTCTACCATAAAGCACAAAATTTGAGAAAACATTTATTAAATACTTTCCAAAAGTGAGTGTATTCAGAAAAAAATGTTACTTGTTCTTCCAGACTTTTCCACATAGATGAAGAGAGGCAAACACTGTTCATTAAAATATTTGTTGGTAATTGTGTTCTAAGCTCGGGGGGAGGGGTGATGGGCTAATTCACCATAGCATGGTGAATATTTTCTGAGAATTGCTCTGCTCCCAAATCCCTTTGTGTACTATGAGAATTTACGATGCACCAAACCACTCAAAAACTTAACCTTACTCTTTCATTTGGATTACGGATTGCTCACCTAATTCTTTCCTTATTGATTCCCTCTAAAACTGTGATCATGTAGTCAAGACAAAATATATACACTTTTTTTTAGGAGTGGCCACATGGGTGATAAGTAGACAGACAAATCGTTCAAGGAAGACAGGGTAGAAAGTAAATGGAAATTCATTATCCTATCTGGAGTTATAAAGTTACCTCATTTCTGTTGGATGATTTATATTCTTCCTTACTATTCAAAACATAGTCCCTTAAGCCTGAAGCTGCAATCTTGTATCCACTGAAATCCATGACAAAATTCCCATTGTCCTTAATGGATGAACAAAGAACCTCTTGTAGATTGCTTTTCTTTATTTCGCCTATTATTTCCTCTCCCTAGTATACATCATTCTTAGCTTTAATTTCGGATATTGTTTCTATTTACTTTTTTAAACAATGGGCATTTTTACACACACCTTAAAGTACTTGTCTTTCAATCTTCTGGGTTTACAAGTCCACAAGTAAGTTCTTGGATGCATTCTTCACACAAACACTGCCCTGAGGCAGCCTAAAGTAGCCACAGCTGTATACGTGAGGAGCTGCCATGGAAACCAAGTGATCACAGCTGCCTGGAGCAAAGCAGTTTACCAGGAGAACCTTTTACACACAAAAGTTCTGGGAGAAGGTCTGTGCAGAAGTTCAAAGAACCAGATGTTTAAGATCTGGATGAGTGATTTAAACACAGAGAAAGCTCAGGATGCAACAGCAAACATGCAGGAGAAGTGTGTGTGTAAAAACACCCAATATCTTACCCTGTCCCTGGGGCTCAGGCTGGGTTTAATTATTTTTATTTTATTTTAAAATTTTATACATCACCCCCTCCTGCCTCAGGCACATATTAAAATACACAACAATAAAACTACAATTAAAACAACCTAAAACAACCCAACCCACCCACCCCATCGGTAAAGGCCGGGCAGAACAGGGTCTTGACCTGTGGCGTTCCGCAGGGTTCCATTCTGTCTCCACTGTTATTTAATGTGTATATGCAGCCACTGGGGGAGATCGTGAGATGGTTCGGGGTGTGCTGTCACCAATATACTGATGACACACAGCTGTACCTCTCTTTTTCAACGGACCCAGGTCCTGCTGTCTCGATACTTTCCCAGTGTTTGGAGGCCGTGGCAGATTGGATGAGGCAGAGCAGACTGAAGCTGAACCCAGGTAAGACGGAGGTGATGGTAGTGGAGAGGACGAAGGAGGTGTCAGCTCCTCCTATTGGCGGAGTCTGCCCTCCGGTTGCCCAGCAAGTTCGGAGTCTGGGGGTGATTTGGGATGCAGACCTCCGCCTGGATCGGCAGGTGGAGGCGGTGGCTAAAGCTGCCTTCCACCAGCTGTATCTGGTGCGGAGGCTGCACCCATACATCTCCAGACCCGAACTGGCCACTCTCATCCATGTCTTCGTTACCTCAAAGCTTGACTACTGCAACACGTTCTATGTGGGGCTTCCCTTGATATTGGGTCGGAGGCTGCAGCTGGTGCAGAATGCGGCGGCCCATCTCCTTACGGGAATGGGTCGACGCGAGCACATTACACCAGTGCTCCGTTCTCTGCACTGGCTGCCTATATCGTACCAAGCCATGTTCAAAGGTGCTAGTATTGGTATACAAAGCCCTATACGGTCTCGGCCCCTCTTATATCAGGGACTGCCTCGCTTTCCATGACTCAGGGCGGACCCTCCGATCCACTGGGGGCGTCTATCTGGAGGTCCCCCGTGTAAGGCAGGGGGCCACCATGGAGAGGGCGTTCTCGGTGTTCGGGCCACGGTTGTGGAACTCCCTTCCGAAGGAAGCCCGCCTGGTCCTGGGTCTGCTCTCCTTTCGGCGGGCATGCAAGACTTGGCTGTTCACCCAGGCCTCTGGAGGTGAGGGGGGAAGGAAGGAGTAAATGGGGGAGATTGGTGGGATGGGGAATTTGGGGGAATTGGAGGGTAGGGTTAGGGTTGGGTTTTTAAATTTTTTTTAAAAGTGATGTTAGTTTTTAATGTATTTTATTGTTTTACCATATTGTTAGCCGCCCCGAGATTGCGTAGGCAAGAGGAGGCGGCATAAAAATGCTAAGAAATAAATAAAACAAACAAACAGGCAGGTCTTACACTGTCTAAGGAAAGAGGTTGGTGGTCAAGCGGACCTCCAACGGGAGGGAGCTCCACAGCCACGGCGCAGCCACAGAGAACATCCTCCTCATGGTAGACACCCAGGGGACACCGAGGAGGGCACCCCTGGGCTGACTGCAGGGACCGATCCAGGACCCGGAGGGTGAGGTGGTCCTGCAGGTAGGTGGGGCCCAAGCCGTTTAGGGCTTTAAAGGTCAACACCAACACCTTGAACTGGGCCCAGAAGACTATCGGCAGCCAGTACAGAGAGCAAAGCACTGGTGTAATGTGCTTGCGTCGGCCTGTCCCAGTCAGGAGACAGGCTGCCACATTCTGCACCAGCTGCAGTCTCCGAACCAGCACCAAGGGTAGCCTCACGGAGAGCGCGTTACAGTAGTCCAGTCTCAAGGTAATAAAATCATGGATGATTGTGGCCAGATCCCAGTCCGAGACATACAGCCTAAGCCAACGCACCAGATGTAACTGGTGAAATACCCCCTTTGCCACAGCCACCACCTGGACATCCAAGCAGAGCTACGGGTTCAGGAGCACCCTCAGACTCTGGACCTGAGAAACCAAGGGAGGATGGACCCCATCAATGATGGGGGCTATCACTCCCTCGGCTTTTCCCACAACTATCACCTCCGTCTTGTTATGATTTAATTTCAGGCGGCTCGCCCTCATCCAATCCCCCACAGCCGCCAAACACCGGGTAAGCACCAAGACTGTCGGGCCTGAGTCAGATGAAAATGAGAGATATAGCTGGGTGCCATCAGCATACTGATGATATGAAGTTGATCCAACTCACGGGAGAGGTCGTCGACCAAGGCCACAAGCGCAGTCTCCATGCCATAACCCAGATGAAAGCCAGACTGCGAGGGAATCAAGAAAATTGATCCGGTTCAAATTCTCCTGAAGCTGCTGAGCCATCACCCACTCAATAACCTTCCCTAGAAACATATAGTTACAACATGAGAAGAGAAGAGAAGAGGTCCCCCCCATCTCTGCCTACCAAATTCTTGGGTGAATAAAAAAGTCTTACATTGCCTCCAAAAAATGTACAACTCAGGCTTTGGTTAATCTCCAGAGGAAGGGAGTTCCATAACTATTGAGTAGTCATGGAACATCTCTCTGCATGCCTTTGCCATATGAACTTGAGGTGCTGATGAAACATGCAAGATGGCGCTCCCGGCTGACATCAAGGGATAAGATGGCTCGTAGGACAGGAGACTGTCTTTCAGATATGTAGGGTCCACACCATTTAGGGCTTTTTATGTCAATACCATCACCTTGAATTGTGCCCAGAAAGCTAATAGAAACAGATGCATACTGATATTACTGGTGTAATATGCTTCCCGTGACACACCCCATCAGAAAACAAGTGTGACACTGTCCTAGGGGTTCAGCTACTTTAAACCCTGTGGCAAGGAATTTAGTCACAGCTCCTTTAAGAGAGCAAGCTGAGCCACCCGTAAAAAGGGCTGACAAGCCACAGCTGAGTAGGAGAGAAGGGAAAGGCCAGAAGGAAGTCAGCTGAGCTTTCAGAGCCAGGCAGACAGCAAGCAGCGAGCTCCTGTGGAGCTCAGAGAGCTCCAGAAACTGGCTTGCTAGGGGCAGCAAAACCAGAAGGGCTAGAAGCCCAAGCCTCTCAAGTAGTGAGGCATACGCAGAGTTTAACAACCAAGAACCCACAGAGATCACAGCACTAGGAGACAACTAATCTACAGGCATCTGAATGAGCCTTTGTGAAAGACTGTATTTTGATTTATACAGGGGACCTGACCAGTGAAGTCTGCAGAAAGGTTTAACAAGATAGACACACACCTACACCTAAATCACTTCTGAATTTTACGTGTCCTAGGACTCCTACTTGGATTCCTCTCTCATTTTACCACGTGTCATACATAAATAATAAAACAACTGTTGCCTATTTTGAGGGCTGGCTGTTGACTAAACCACAATGTCTTCTTGAATTCTTTAGAGACTCTTCTAGCGGAATCTACTCATCAATTAAAATTCATTAAAATTTTGAAATTAATTACCCACAGTCCTCAATTAAAAATGGTCTTTTTGAATGAGCCAATGTAGCCTAGTGGAAAAAATGTTGGACTTGAAACCAGGGCAACTCAGGGCTCAAATTCCACCATGCCTGTAAACTCAGAGGGGGGCCTTAAGCAAATTACTCTCTCTCGGCCTCCGGTCCCGGTCTGTAAAATGGGAACAACAATGACTTCTCACTTGGTTTCTTGTTAGATAAGATTGTTCTGTATAATTTGGGTGTGGTGAACCCCATATTTGTCCAGAGGCTGAACTAAATGGCTCTTGAGGTCTCTTCCAGCTCTATGACTCAACTGTGCTTTACCTCTCCAGCCAATCCAGCTCATCGGTTTTGCAGTTCCTTTGAACAATCACCCTTCTAGTCTTTGTCTGTTCTCAGTCATCCTCCATGTTAGTGGGCAATACTGAAGACTGTTAAATACCTTCCACTTTATACATCTTTTTAGATTAACCTCACCCCCTAATAAGCCACAAAAATAGATTACTTTAAATCTTACATTGAAAACACTCTTCACCAGCAAATTAAAGAGAAATCAGTAAAACTGGAGCAAACGTCCCTCTCCGTGTGCATTTCCTATGGCTTAAACAGCAAAGCACTTGATTGTCAAGTTATTTAGATATTTAGCGAGCTAGGTGGCAGCATTTGAACCTACAGTCTAGGAAGGAAGAGTCCAGCCTGATGAAAGTTGGGCCACTCTTTTCCCTTAGATTTGTTACTTTGGAAGATGTTTTCTGATATTGTACAGGAAGGAAAACGAATTAGATTCCATGACTTCCTTACCCATCATACTGCTCTCGCTGGCATATCACTTTATTTTCATGAAATTATTGAACACATGATATCAAGAATTGTTCCTTCCCTGTTTTGAGCCCATGGGTGCAGTCAGATGAGCAGCACAGGCCTGATTCCTGCGGCAATTGGCCCCGCCACACTGCAGGCCCAGCACAGACAGCTGCGCACATGAGCACAGGGGAGCCTGGCGGCTCATCTCAGAGCTGAGGTGCTACCCGTAGAAGTGGCCGCCCGGCCTTGCCTTGCCTCGCCTCCCTTCCCCCAGCTGAGAGCCAGCCCTTGGCTGTTATGTGGCTGCATTACTGCCCGTCGCTCACAGCCCCACAGCTCCAAATGTTGTGAAGCAAGCACGCCCTGCCACACAGGTTGCACCACCTTGGGCGGCCTTGACACACCATGGAGCAGCCGCTGCCTGCCCCACCCCGCTCCCATGGTGTGAGGCAAACATCTAGCAGGTCCTAGGCACACAAGCCACTGCATCAAAGAGTGGTAAGCCTTCCCAGCCCGTCTCGTGTGGCTGAAACCTTTATGTTCTTGTGTTTCTTTACTGACTCCATTTAATCTAAGTAAGAGGTCAGCCGGCACACTTGCTATGGTAGCTATTAACTTTCCTAAATCAAGAGGATAATTTTCATGTCAGCAATAGCCTCAACAAAATACTGAAGCTCAAGTTAAGGTTGTATAGGATCAGACCATTAGTTCTAGGAAATTGTTAATTTTTGAACAAATATTTGTAAGCATTTTGAAAATAAATCTACTATGTGCCCCTTCCCTTGTCTATTCTAGACTGCAATCTCCCTCTTATTGCAGCATTTAACACCAGGCACATTGCGGACTCAAATATAAATAAATAATGCTTGCAATAAATATGTATTTCTAATTCATATTTTTTCTAGCCGTTTAAAGCCAAGGTGAGAACATGATCTTTTTCCCTTTCTATTTAATCATTCTATTAATCATTTCATCAACTCTCTTTTGACAAGTAATTTTAAAAGTATTGCTAATCTAATTTGATAGCTGTTCTTCTAGCTGTTTATAGTCAGCATATGTGTACATTAAAACATTCTGAAGTTATGGATGTAACAATTCCCTACGGTAAAATCCTCATGGTCACTACGAAGTTGTGAACAGCAAGGGTTGTGCAGAAAATGACAACCGCTATTATTAGAAGCAGCAGCATTATGGTAGTGTCCAGAGAGACACCATCCAAAGATGCAGTGAGACTATGGTTTGAGGACTGCCACCCATGACTGGGATTCAGTTCTAGTAGGTGCTGCACAAATATACAGATAGCAAGTCTCTGTACAAACACTCGACCTGTTTAAAGGAAATATATTAGGCCGGGAGGGAAGGGGGGGGGAGGAGGCTAGAGTGGACAGTTGGGGTAGTCCACAAAAGGTAACAGGCTTGCATATGAAACAGATCCTACAGACAGATACCGCTCGGCTATGTGTCAGAAATTGAGTGGTAAAAGATAACTTACCTATGTAAAGAATAATAACCGAAAGTAACAAATGTATGTCAGTTCTATAGCAAACTTAAATAAAAATATATTTAAAAACAAAACAAAAACACTTTGGTCTAAATTGAGAAAAGTCAGGAGATGGGCTGGAGAAAGAAATTAACATCTCAATGTTTTAAAATGGAGAATTGGCCCTACAGGCCACCGGCTGCCAGAGGTAAGAGAGCACTGAGCACTTCAAGGCTGCTGCCCCATGCCCCCCCTCTTCATGTAGGCAGGACATAACCCCTATGTAGACTATGCCTCCTCCAGGATGCTCCCCATGCGGAGAAAAGATTCTGCACATGGCCTTAAAATGCTAGTATGTCCTATGTCTTAAATGGCCAATGCAACTATGTTCCAGTGACAGTAAATCCCCATCTCTGTTATTTTTTAGTATTTATATAGCACCAGCAATGTACCTGGTACTGAACAATCCTGAGAGACAGGCCCTTGCCCTAAGAGGCTTAGAGTCCAGAGAGACATAGGAGAGAAGCCTAAGGAAAGGGGAACACAGGGAGAGACAGGGATACATTCATGAAGTTGAGAAGTCGCAAGTGCATATGTTTAGCTTAGTTACAGGAGGGAAGGGGAACAAATGAAAGGACAGTAGGGGTGTGTGCATCAGGAGCCATCTGTGGGCAAGAGGAGTCAGGGAAAGCCTGACAGAAGAATTGGGTTACACCAATTAAACCACAACTAAACTAATTATAATCCAAGGACATCACAACACAACACTTAACATTATGAATCGAACTGCAGTACGCACATCCATGCATTCCTTATTTACATTCCCCTCCTAAGCCTACTTTCATTTATTCACACAGTTTTGGGTACACAAAGCACTATCTTCCTTTTCCTGACATATAGAAATACTTCAATGTCTATCCATGGTCACATACCTTGGATCAGTCATCCTGTCACAATGTTCTCTTCAGACAGAGGTACCATATTTTGAGGCCCATTTTCACCCTCTTTGTGGGTGCTGCATACAAGTGTTTCATACACTCTGAAATGCCCTTGTTAAAATGCTTTTATTCGACTATTTAAATAGAACTCACAATGCACAAAAGAAAGAATATACCAGACAGTAGTAATGTCATATCAATATAGTAGGGTTCCAAATAATGCAAAATATTTTTTGTGTCTGAGACCTTTGAAAATGTACATACCATGTACCTTTCCCCCCCTATTTATCATTAAGTTCTTTGGGACTGTGTATTTTAAATTTTAAATGATTAAAACTTCAAAACGTCCTTTGTCTGTTCCTCATTGATTGTTGTTAAAGTAAATGTTGCTCATTCCGTAATCAATACTTCTTTACAAAAATAAACCCAGGCATTGACAAACAACGCAGATGCTTACTGCAGCTTTCCTGGTAGTGGACTTCGACAGCATGAAAAACGACTACCCCCAAAGAATGAAAAAAGATGTGGACTGGGTTTGGGGCTTATTACAGTTTTTACAAGCTGCTTACAACTGAACCACCCTACTTTAACAAGGCTCTATTAAATTAGGCAACTATTGCATCTTGAGCTCTCTCAGAATAGCGATTAATATGCCTTTGTCCTTTATTGCCGTTTCAAACTTTACTGCTAATGCAGACAGTATTTTTGAAGCTTTTTCAGAGATTATATTTTAGATATATTTAAATTAGCATGAAGCAGTAGAGTATAAACAGTAATAACTTACGTTCTTCATGGAGTTAGGGTTGGAAGTCACGGTTTTTTACACTCCACATACATGCTATGTATTTTTAAATAAGACTTTTAAGATTGAAATTTCATCCAGTTTTCAGTCACAGTGAAGTAGCCTTGCATCTGATACCAATGCATGCTTCAGAGACTTGGGAAGGGAGAGAGAGAGACCGAGAGTCCTCTCCACTTTTGCCTTTTCTTAACTTTTTTTCCCCCAATCATTATTCCCTAGTGTGATCATCTCCTAAAATCTAGTCCCCCTAAGGCTCTAGGAAAACAGCATCTACAACTATACCAAAAGCACATCCTGGGATTGCGACCATATTGCAGCCAATTTTAAAAAAAAAATATTTTAAAAACCAGCTGTGCTAAATCTTATTTTGCATAAGGTGAAAAGCCCTAAATTAAAAATCTTCCTCCCCTCCACTGAGGTCCTGTCAAATAATATCCAGAAGAGAGAGCAATGCCAGAAGTAGAACAATACTGAAAATATTTTACAGCACTGTCCTACAAAAAAAATCAAAACAAAAGCTTCACAGTCTATAAGATATATGTATCTAAACACTCTACAAAATAGCCTTATCTTTTCTTGACTAGCAAACACTCACATTTGCTTGGGGCCAGCAATTATGAATTCTGTATCTTTTGCTCATGTTTGTCTATGGCAAAGAAAAGGTATGTAGGCCTTTTAATCATTCCTGGTTAATATTTTGGTAGCAATAGGCAGTAGATTGTGAGATGGGGTTGCTCACATAAAACTCAGTAAATTAAAAGCTTTTCCTTGATACAGTTGCCATACTACTTTGCTACCACAGGACACCTTCCACTAGGGCGGTAGCTCAAAATTGCCACCAAGTGGCAGAACAGCAACTAAATTTAGCGGTTTCTTGCCTATTTTTTATACTGAACTGGTACATTTTAATTGCATGTATGCACTAGAAAGAGGAATTGGGTTCCTTACCTTGGGAATTCCTTTTCTATTCCCTCGAGGGAGGTCATTCGGACACTGGGGAGCGATCTCCCCAACGACCACTAGGAGGCAGCACAACTTTGCTGGGAGCACGTGGGGAGAGCGCTCCCCCGCCCTCCCAGAAGTAATAAGCCGAGGACGAAGCTTATCTGAAAAACTTAACAGAGATTAGTAACAATCCCCCGAAGGGGTAACATACAACTAAACATCCCAAGAGTTAATTCAGCGCCCAGGAAACTCTGGGTGGGCCGAATGACCTCCCTCGAGGGAATAGAAAAGGAATTCCCAAGGTAAGGAACCCAATTCCTCTTTCTATACCCTCTCGTCCGGTAATTCGGACACTGGGAGGTACCAAAGCAGTAATTTATTCGATGGGAGGGACTGGGCGCTTATTGAGGATCTAAAACCCCCTGCAGCACCCGCCTCCCAAAGGCGGCTTCAGCAGACTCGAAGCGATCTATTTTATAGTGCCTCGTGAATGTGTGGAGACTTCTCCACGTAGCCGCTCTGCAAATTTCTAATGTGGGAGCCCTGGCCCGGAACGCCCAAGTAGTGGAGGCTGAGCGGGTCGAATGAGCTAGAACTCTAGCTGGAGGGACCAAGCTTAAGGCTCTGTAGGCGTCTGCTACACAAGCAGAAATCCACTTCGCAATGATGGATTTCGAGACTTTCTTACCCTTGGAGTGAGGGTGGTAGCTCACCAAGAGGGAGGAAGTTTTCCGAAAGGGAAGAGTACGCTCCAGGTAAATCTTGAGTGCCCTGCGTACATCTAAAGTGTGCCAAAGCCTCTCTAAGGAGTGGCGAGGCTTAGGGCAGAAGGACGGGAGGACCACCTCCTGTGCTAGGTGGAACAGGGAGGAGACCTTAGGAAGGAAGGTTGGGTCTAGCCTAAGTAGCACCGATTCCTTTCTGAAAATGCAGAAAGCTGGGTCGATGGACAGAGCTCCGATTTCAGACACCCTTCTTGCCGATGTTATAGCAATAAGGAAGGTCATTTTGATGGATAAAAAGTAAAGGGACACCTGGTGCAGAGGCTCGAATGGAGGACCCATTAGTGCCTTAAGAACCACATTGAGGTTCCATGTAGGAAAGCGGTGTACAACCGGAGGGGCTACACGCTTGGCTGCCCTCAAGAACTGTTTCACATGCAGGTGAGAGGAGAATTTATTGGCAGAAGACGAGGAGATGGTACTGTCAATGGCCGATAGCTGTCTAGCCAGTGTGTTGGGACGAAGCCCCCTATCGAGGCCGTCCTGTAGGAATTGGAGGACTTGAGGAACGGAAGGCTGACGAGGTGGAACGTGATGGGTGTGACACCAGCGGACAAACATCGCCCATGTAGACTGGTAAATTCTCCTTGTCGATTGTCGCCTGGAGGCGAGGAGAGTCCGGACTACTGGAGCTGAGTACCCTTGGGCTCGGAGAGCGTCGGCTTCAATAGCCAGGCTGTCAGTCTCAGGAACTCTGGCCGATCGTAGCAAAGAGGTCCCTGGGTGAGGAGATCCGGCGTGACTGGTAGAGGGAGGTAAGTTCCTCTGGATCGGCTGAGAAGGTCTGGAAACCACGATCTGCGTGGCCAGAACGGGGCTATCAGAATGACTGTGGCCCGCAGTCTCTTGGCTCTGCTGATCGTTCTCGCTAAGAGAGGAAAGGGAGGAAAGGCGTACAGGAGGCCGTGGGGCCAAGGGTGGCTGAGAGCGTCGTGAGCCTCTGCCAGCGGATGTGGGCTCCTGGCGAAGAATCTCTGCGTCTTGCGATTGGAACTCGACGCAAAGAGGTCCACTACTGGGGTTCCGAAGGAGGTCATCACGTGATGGAACGCTTGAGGGGACAGAGACCATTCCGCCGGGTCTAGCACTCGTCTGCTGAGCCAGTCCGCTTGAACATTGTCCTGGCCCCTGATATGTCTGGCTGACAGGGAAAGAAGATTGCCCTCCGCCCATCTGAACATCAGGGTGGCTTCCTTGTGGAGCGACGAGGATCGAGATCCCCCTTGATTGTTCACATAAGCTTGTGCAGTGGTATTGTCTGTGAAGACCAGCACATGATGGTTGTGAAGCTGTGGGAGGAAGTGGAGGAGTGCTAGACGGATCGCCCTGAGCTCCAGCCAGTTCATGCTGTGCGCCAGTTCGTGGTGTGACCATGACCCCTGGACCGTGTGTGTGCTGAGGTGGGCCCCCCACCCTAGGAGGCTGGCGTCGGTGGTGAGTATGAGTCTCTCCGGTTCTAGGAGAGGGACGCCGGCGAGAAACCGGTGGGGTTGCTCCCACCACGCTAGCGAGTGGCGAGCGGCCGGAGTGAGAGCAATGGACCTCGGGCTGCTGTCGATTATTGCTGATTGCCAGGGCCGCAGAAGCGCCTGCAAGGGGCGAGAGTGGAAGCGCGCCCATTGCAGGTGACGTATGAGTGAGATCATCAAACCCAGGAGAGAAGCGAGGGTGAGGATCGGGACTCGTGGGCGGTCGCGAATCGTCTTGATGAGGGACAATAATTTTGCCTGTCGCTGGAGAGGGATGAACACTCTGTTCAGGGAGGTGTCGAACACAACCCCTAGATGTTCGAGACGTTGAGATGGGGTAAGATGGCTTTTGGGAATATTGATAACGAAGCCGTGGGTCTCGAGGTATTCCTTGGTGCGAGTGAGATGAGTGTGGGCCAGCTGCAGGGACGGAGCGGTAACTAGCAGATCGTCGAGGTATGGAAAAACCGCTATCCCCTCCAGTCGGAGCGCCGCTATGAGGGGGGCGAGAACCTTGGTGAAGGTCCGAGGGGATGATGCCAGTCCGAAGGGGAGGGCTCGATACTGCCAGTGCTGGCCGTCGTAGCAAAACCGGAGCCACCTCTTGTGTGCCGGAAGGATGGGAACATGGAGGTAAGCGTCCTGCAGGTCGAGAGATGCCATCCAGTCGCCTTGGGAAAGGGCTAGGGATATGGAGTGAAGTGTCTCCATCTTGAAGCGTTGCCTGCGTAGCGCCTTGTTGAGACGCTTTAGGTCGAGCACTCCCCTCCACGAGCCGGATTTTTTCTGCACGAGGAATAAAATCGAGTAGACCCCCAGGCCGCGCTCGTGCCACGGCACCCTCTCTATGGCCCCCAGTTGGTGGAGCCTGGTGATCTCCGCCCGCAGATGCCCGTGTTTGACGGGGTTGCGTGAACGAGGAGATATTCTGAAGGTCTCCCGCGGATAGTATTTGGTCTCTATCGAATATCCTCTGGAAACTGTTTGAATGACCCACGCATCTGATGTGTTCAGGGCCCATCTTGGTGCGAAGGCGAGGAGACGCGCACCGATCCGTGGAGAGACGGGGGAAGAAGCGGCGATACAGTCAGGATTCCTGCCTACGAGGCGGTGATCCTGCACGACGGTTCTGTTGGTGCTGAGGCGATGGTCTGGTGAACTTGCCTCCCCTGCCCCTCTGAAATCTATTGCGGTTAGCAGTGTTCCAGGAGGGTTGCGTGGAAGATTGGTAGCGCTTCTGGCCCTGTTGGAAGCGAAAAAAGGGGCGAAAGGGATTCCTGCCCGTCTGGATCTGGTTCAGCGAGTGCTTCTTGTCCTTGTTAGAAGCCTCCTGTAGTGCTTTGTCTAGCACCGTGCCAAACAGCTTGCCGCCCTTAAACTTGCTGTTAACTAACAAGTTCTTTGCGTGTGCATCAGCCCGCCACGAACGAAGCCAGAGTCTGCGTCTGGCTGCAACATTGGCTGCCATCCCTTTTGCAATCCAGGTCAGCATGTCCATTGATGAATCTATCAGGAAGGCCTGAGCGAGAGCTACGTTAGTGGCTAACTTCGTGGACTGTGCTCTAGTAATGTTAGGGTCTTTCCCCATCTTGAACCACTTCATCACAGCCCGAGAGACATATGACGAAGTGGTAGCCATGCGCAGAGCATTGGACATGGCCTCGTAACTCTTCCTAAGGCCGGTTTCCAGGCCTTTGTCAGTCTGATCTTTTGGTAATAAATCCCCTTCTGAGGGGAAGACAGACTGTCGGGCGAGGGATGCAGCGGCAGCATCAACCCGGGGCAGGGCGAAAATGGGCTTGCTCTGTTTAGCAAAGGCGTACAGAGTCTGTTGAGGCCTAGATAACTTGAAGGACTTAGTGGGGTGCTTCCACTGTGCCCTTATAATTTTCTCAAAGGCTTTGTCTAGGGAAGCGCCTTTGGAGGCCTGGCCCAATTTGGGAATATATTCCCTGTCTGATTCCTCGTCCCCATCGGAGGAGGAATCGGAGTCCCTTTTCTGGAGAGGTCTGGGAGTGACCTTTAACACCCTCTCCGCTCTCATAATTATTTTAGGGCCGTGGTCCAGGGGTAGCTCCCTGCCTAGGTCCTTATGGCCCCTGGAAAGGATCCGCTCCCAATCGAGGGACTTGTCCTCCAGCAGAGAGTGGGAGGCCCTGGATGAGCCAGCCTCTGACTCCTCCTCTGAGGAGGGTACAGGGTGGTAGCTGGGCCTAGTGGGGTGGGCCCGTGGCCGTTTAGCCGGGGGAGGGGAGTCAGCCTGAGAGGATCCCCCAGAGAACTCCCCTTCTTCAGGGGGAGAGCAGGGATCGTCCTCCTCAGCCGAGGAGGACCCCAACAGCTCTGAAAGGGAGGCATGAGCCCTGGGGGTAGGGGGGCCCTTACCCTTCCCCTTCCCCGCAGAGCGGGAGGCTCCCTTAAACTTTTCTTTAGGGTTTGGCCCCCGGGGAGAGGGTCTCGCACTGCGAGCCCTCTGGTTGCTCTCTATGCGAGAGAGAGCCCCCATCATGGCCCGAAGGGCTTCCAGCTGGGCCTGCTGGAAAGGATCGGGCCCAGGCCCCCCCCCGGTCCCTCGTACCTGCGAGGAGGCAGCCGAAGCTACCTCCCCCTCGATGTCCTGGATGAGGGAAGCCTGAGGGCTGCGGGCGTCTTGGGGCCGCCGGGCGGGGAGGGAGGTCTCGCTTCCGGTTTCCCCCTCCGCCGCCATTTCGGCTCTGGCCCGGTCAGCTTGCGGCGTGGCCGCGGCCGCATGGCCCTGCCTGGGCTTGCTGGACTTCCGCTTCTGTGCCCCAGCGGCAGTTGGAGGCTGCGGCGCCCGTCCGGCTGCGGCGCGGCGGGTCTTAGCCGTCTCGGCCATTGCGGCGTCGGGGGGGTAGCTCCGTGGAGTCCCCGCTCCGAAAAAAGCCTCTGGCCTGAACCCGTGGGCCGGCCAGAGAGATAAGCCTCCTCCCGCCGTGCGGGGAGGCTGCGCCCGGGAATCGGTGCGGAGGCACCGGCAAAGTTCTTGTCCACGTGGGGGGTGCAGCGCACCCGGCTGCACGTCCTGCTGAGTCGGAGGCAGACAACGAACTGGGAGGGCGGGGGAGCGCTCTCCCCACGTGCTCCCAGCAAAGTTGTGCTGCCTCCTAGTGGTCGTTGGGGAGATCGCTCCCAGTGTCCGAATTACCGGACGAGAGGGCATAGAAACACTGTTCTTATGAAGATCTCTTTTTCATTGTAATTGCAGAGTTAGTCTGCATTTAAAAATTTAGAAGGCTATTATAATGGAGAGAACTGTATATACCATTATTCTTGTGGTGTAATTTGTTTTAAAGTGAAAATTATTTTAAATAATAAACAAGTGGTAGACAGTTACCACCGCTCTCTCTCTTTCAAGCTGTGCATTATCGTCAATCCTTGGAAAAAGAAGAAGAAAAAAAACTTACTGCCAAATAGCTGTTTAATTATGTGAAACAGCCAACCCAGGCCATATAAAATTGGACTTGCCACTAAAACCACTCATAGTATTCCTGAGACTAATAAACTGGCGGCAACTATGTGGATATCTTTTACAGTCTTTTTTGGAGACACTGCTTTAGACATAGTAGTAGTAATATATAATCGCCTACAGTAATATAAACCATTTCCAGGTGTGCCCCACGCATAAGGGGCCCATCTATATGTGTGGGGAGAGCTACCTTTACATTTTCACCTACTGAACTTTTAAATCAGGCAACATATTGTAACACCAAATGAAGGGAAGCAATAAATATATTTGACAGCCCTTTTCTCTTTAATGAAACATTTACTGTTCATTGAAATTTGCTGCCCAGAGCCCATTTTTAAGACTTGAATTGATCTTCACTTTCTAACGTAATTAATTTTGTATTCCGAGCAGTATTTTTTTTCCCCGGATGCATACACAAATTACACATGAGGAAAAAGTGGGAGAGGGGGCCAATCTTTAGTGAAGAAGAAAGTCCCAGATAGTCAGATCATGGTATTTTTTATCTTAAAACCATAAAGCTTTTCAAAAAATGAATTTGCAAATGTAATTGAGCTTCTAATAGCTTCTACAGACAGTAATTAAAGAAATCTCATTTCCCTAAATTAAACATAATGAAATGTTTTTCAAGATCAAATAAAAGTAGGAAATGATATTAGGGCAAAGATAATTTATATGAAAATATAAAGTGTGCTGTATAAGCCTACATCAATAGCAAGATGAATAGCAGTAATACTTCTGCAATGTGGAAAATCTTTTTCCTGCATCTTTTCAGTTGTTATTAGCTGGTAGCAACTCTAACCTCTTCATCACATCAGACTTGTTCCCAAGGTGGCTTGTTTCATATAATAGGTCTAAATAAACCCAATAGTTGCTTTAAAAAGTTAACCTATTATTTTTTAGAAAAAAAATTTAAAGGCTGAGTTTATACAAACAACAACATCTGCATGTATGACAAATGGGCAACATCTGGAACTTTTGCACATGGATTCATTCAGTGGTTCAATGTTATTTCTCACTTACTTGATTTCAAACGCCGAATAATGGGAACAAAGGGAGCATTGTGCACGGTTATGCAATCAACACGTTATGACCGAGCGTAGCCAAGTAAGACACTATACTGTGCCATACCATTCAGAGCCATCAAATCATACTATATCAGCAGAGCATCAATGATCAGGTGACAAAAATATTTACGTGGGGGCTGCACAGAACTCTTTCCTACTTCTCATACCAAATCTACACCTCATGAACAATGAGATTTCCAAAAAGCGTAACAAGAGTTCCATTTGAGGACCCCTCTGCTCACAGGAGTCCCTGCACCCAACCACTAGAGGCTCTGCCCTTGAACCCACAGAGCTGTGACAATGAGCAGCTGGGCCATTCGAGGCCCTCTCATCTTTCTCCCTTCCCCCCATGGGCTTTTTCAGACAAGACACTCTCCACCCAATACACATGTTGCAAGCTGCAGTGTTTCCCTATGGGTGCCCTGCTGTAACATGCATAGTGGGTTTGTGATGGGAGGATAGTGGGTGGAGAGTGCAGCGTCTTTAAAAAACCCTTGCCCACTTTCCCTCCCCAACGCACTATCACCATGTATACCTCCCACCCCCAGCCATTTGTCTCTTCCCTCCCTTCCACATCTCCCCCACTTCAGCATCAGTACTTCATGCTGGCTGACTACCTTCCTAGGTCTGGCGCCTGGACTGGGGAATTTCCTCCCCTCCCCTCCCTCCCAGGCTCCTCTGCTGCACTTTGCAACTGCAGTGATATCTCTGTGCCAATCTGTCCGAGTTGGGAAAGAGTGGACACAGGAGGTTTGGGGGCCAAAGTGGCAACGGTTCTAAATCTTAGAGAGGTTTCACTCTTCCCAGGAAAATTCAGGCATTGAATTATTATCTCCCTAACCAAAAGGAGTATGTTTGGAACATCTGGTTTGCACACTTGAAGTAAAACAGCACCTTGTTGGCAGCATAACAGCAACAGAAGGATGGCAAACATATTTTTCCCTTCATTGCCAGAAATGACATAATATGCTATAGATGGAGATAAAGTAGTTCGGATAATAATTCTTATTTAACCAACTGCTGTTTGGGAAAGAGTATGCAGGCTTTTGGCCAAAGTCCTTCCTCAGGCAAGCAAAAAGTCAGAACGAAAGACAGAGCAATACAAGAAACCTCTAGGGAGAGTCTCAAGATTTGTACCAAGTCCATCCCTATAGGTGTCATGTAGGTAACTCTTGCGGTGAGCAAACTCAACATGCCCAGGGAATCTGCAGGGAAATGACATTGTGCAACGTGGTCTTCTTGGAATGCAATGTCAAGGGTAATCTACTACAAACAAATTTTGAAAAGAATTTTAAAAAATAATAAAAAGACCAGGTGGAAACATTCAGTGGCCAGTGGAGCAAAATTGGTAGCAAAGAAGTGGATCAGTGCTATTTTCTATTGGTACTACCTGTCCCTCTCCTGAGGAGGTGTTGGATTTAATTAATGCACTAAAGCGGAATAAGGTGCCGGGCAGAGATTTTATCACTGCTGAAGTCTTGAATACATTTCCCCAGTGGTGGGCCAATATATTGGCAAAGTATTTTTCGTATATTAACCAGACCCTCCAGGTTCCTAAGGGGTGGGGTGCCAGTGTGATTATACCTATTTTTAAGAAGGGGAATCCACTTGACCCGTGTTGTTATCCTCCCATAAGTTTGCTTCCAGTAATAGGAAAAATGTATTCTAAAATCTTATTGGGTCACTTAAGAGACTTGGGTTTTGAAAAAAAAACAAAAAAAAACTCATCCCATGGGAGCAGGCAGGTTTCAGGAAAAATATGTCCACTTCGGACAATGTTTTTGTATTAATATAATATAATAATTAGCATATAATAGCTAAGTATACGAAAATAAGATCTGGTTCACTGTTTTTGGCCTTTATAGATCTTCGCAAGGCATTTGATTCGATATCACGACTTAGACTGTGGAGAAAGCTCTTAGATTGGGGTATAGATGAGCGTTTACTAGCCCTGCTTATCTATGTACACTCAAATAATACAGCTATGGTCAGTTTGGGGAGTGATGGCAGACATTCTAGGCCATTTAGGGTGGCAAGGGGAGTCAGACAAGGTTGTGTTCTGGTTCCCCTGCTCTTTGACCTTTATTTGGGGGATCTGCCTGAATGTTTTTCCATAGAGTCTGCCCATTCTCCAAAGATTTGCTCCAGATCAACGAACATTCTATTATATGCAGATAACCTGGTTTTGATGTCCCAAACAAGGAAAGGCCTTTTATACCAACCTAAGGTCTTGGTGGAGTACTGTTCTGCAAATGAACTAGTTCTTAATCCCCTCAAATCACAGGTTATGGTACTGGGGAAGAAGAGAACATCTGGTAGCCCCTGGTTTGCAGGGAATGAGTTACTAAGACAAGTGGAGTCTTATGTGTACTTGGGGGTCATGTTTTCCCAAAACAGCCTATGGGGTAGACATAGGAAGTGTTTGGCACTGAAAGCTAGTATAGCAGCTAGGGGGATTCTGAAGTTATTATTATTATTATTATTATTAAACATTTATAAAGCGCCAGTAACAACCTAGCGCTGTACAGAACATACAATCAGCTGCGGTCCCTACCTGTGGCTTACAATCTAAAAGACAAGGAGGGGGAGACAAGGAGAGGGGACAGCGGGAGAGACATGGGAGAAGACAAA
>QEPC01001524.1:3879007-3901537 GCA_003113815.1 Sphenodon punctatus
CCCCCGACCCTCCCCCCCTGTGCTCTCACCACAGGAGCTACCTCCCACCCCCCTAACCAACCCACCCCAACCTCCCACCCCAATCCATGGAACTCCCCCTCTCACTGGGAGTCCCCTTGAGCCATGCCCCCCCGTCTCACCGGGGGGCAAGGCCCATCTCCCCAGGACTCCCCCTCTCACAGGGAGTCCCCCAAAACCCTCCCCAAGGGCCACCTCCCCTCCTCTCACCAGGGGGGTAGGCCCTATCCACCCTAACCCACTCCCCATGCCCCCCACCCGCAACCCACACCCACTGCATCCCCACAAGTCCCTTAAACCCACAGGTTAAAAAGAAAATAAAAACCACCACCCCCGTAACAACAGTAGCAGTAATATTAATGGGGTGGTGACAACAACAACAAAATAAAATAAGCTGCACAGCTACAGATGTCTGTCCGGCAGAGGGGCCCCCGGCGTCCCGGCCCAGTGAACATGTGGGATCGGGCTGGGATAATAGCTTTGCTTTCCTCTGCGGATGATGAGACTGGAGGCGGTGGCGCTTTTTACATTATTAGCTATGAGAGAAAGAGAGAAATGGGTGGAGTGAAATTGTTTCTGGTATTAGTGCCTCCCCTTGATTTTGTGCATCCAATATTGGCTGTTGGTTGATTCCTTGTTTGATTCTTTTTGATATGCGTTTTATTGTTTGGATTGGGTACTTTGCCATGCTGTTTGTTTAGCAGGGGAAATTATGTTGAGTAGTTTATATATTAATGTGATTTTATCCTTGGATGTTTTATACTTATTTGTGGTAGTGATGGATTTATGTTGTATTGAATTGTTATTTGTTTGTGTGTATTTTCGTATTTTAGGCTGTGGCGGAAGCTTAAGGCCGTAATAAATTCATTCATTCACCTGCCCCTCTCTCCGAGTATCAATGGCTGTAGTTTCATTGTGCAGTTAGTTATCAGGAACACTCTTTGTAACAGCTCCAGAGACAGAAACTCACTCATTCTCTTTGTTGGAAGTAGAGAGATGGGGGCCTGAATCCTAGATTCTGGTCTTCCCGGGGTTGCCAGTGGTGCACATTCTTATCCTTGAGGTCAATGAAGTTGACAAGATTCTAGTTAATGTCACTGCTGTTCAGAGCCATAGATACTAAGTGCTGAATAGATTGCACTGTTTCACTCTGCTACCGATGGGGGAAGCAGCCCATCCACCCAACGGATGAAGAGGTCCAAGGGGAAGGAGGAATATTAAAATAAAGCAGCAAACAAAGGTTTTATCTCACCTGCTCCATTTCTAGGAGCCAAAATAGGAATGACAAACAAAAGGAACTGACTCCCCTTGCAGCAGCCAGCATATGTGGATCAGACACATGGCTTAATATTGTTTGTACATTGTCCGTCTGTACGAGCAGGCTCAGAGCCGATCTGGAAATATTCTCTGTAGCCAATCTGAATCATGAGAATCACAGTACCGACAAGCCAGGATTCAGACTGAGTCCATCTACTTTGGAAAGAGTTTAGACCCTGTTAGGGAGAGTTATAATGGAGTAAAAAGGAACCCCAAATTAAGAGAGGGGAAAGAAAGCATTTAAACATTGGTTTGCCATATAAATTTGCTCTATGTATTTACTTGAATTACATACAGTGCATTTGCTAACATGTTTTACTGCCCATCCAACAACAGTGTAATTCTTGAAAGAGGACAACCAAAATCAATTTACAGTTAATGTAGGTCTTCTTGGGTCTGCCTTCTTGGTTCTTGATGGTTTCTATACATGTTAGTGATATAGTGCCTCCACCCTGCCAAAAATGGCTTCATAACATTAGTACAATAAAATACCATAACATAAGGAGACAATAAATCAAGTGGAACCAGCAGTGGATCCTCTAAAACAGGGATGGAGAACCTCAGGCCCTGGGCCAAATGCACCCCATAGCTAGTTTTAATGTGGCCCCGTTCCCATTCTTGGATTTGGCCTGAGTTCGACCTTCCTCTTCCCAAGTGCGCTACTTAAGCATCTCTGCACCCAACTTGTACTCAGCCATCAGCACACTCGTACTAATTTTCAAAGTGGCCCCTGGGAGGGAAAAGGTTATCCTCCCCTGCTATAAAAACACATGGAGAATAAAGTCTTCAGGTGCTTTTTTGATGGTGAGGGGGTAGTAACCGAGATGAATATCGCAATGGAGCTAGTTCCACATTGAGGAGCCGGCCACAACGAACTCTTGATCACCGATCGACTTAAGGCATGATAGCAGGATCCCGAAACAGCAGGTGGTTTCTGAGCACAGACACCCTGCTGGACTGAGTCTCCAAGAGCTACTGTGAATAGCACTTCTTATTTACGGTAACACCTGAAGCCCCAATAGGGATCAGGGTGCCATTATCCAAGGTCTTGCTCCTCTATTAAGCCATAGCTAGATACTTCAGTTGCAAGCCCAGTTCTTTCTTCCCAGGCGGTTGTTCATATCACCTCCATAATACACCCTAGAAGTACAATCTCCAGTGGCTCTGTATCTGATGGAATTATACAGATAGCCAAGTGTATTGCTCAAAACACAAACTGTGTCTAAACTCGAGTGACAAATACTTTTATTTAAAATACAATGTACGAACATTGAATCCAATACTGTTTATGTTCATGCTGCTTGGATAAACTAAACCTGTAAGACTAAGCTCAGCAAGACCCATCCGGTGTTCAAATGTTGTCAAAAGGGAAGAAACAAAAAAAACACACAAAAAAGGGGGGGGGGATCCATCAGCCTCTCTGTAGTGACTCCGTACCACAGCCAGCCTCTAATGCAAGAAAGATTTGCAAATGGGGATTTAAGAGCCAGACAGTTTCTTGGGACTCATTATCTCAGCAATGATTCATGCCATCCAAAATAACCCTCCAGCCATGGCAAAATAGATTAAAAGTAAAGGAATTATTCTGATTGATTTTAAGCAGGCTAAATCATCTTTGCACACTAGTGCTTTCCATTCAGTTGTTATAGCAAAACCTAATATTTCCTTTGTGGTCTCGCAATCAGAGGCGTGAAACATGGGAAGGAAAAGCAGAGAAGGAAAAAGAACGTTTTTGTACATTTAAAAAATTTGATTCTGCTTCATGATTCACAGATGCAAATCACCTCAAAGAGGAGCTATATCCAACTGCTAGGATATTGCCACCACCTTCCAAAAGGGACCTATAAGGATGCATCACACTCTACTGCCTTTGACACTGTCAACCATGGCCTGCATTCGCATACGCACCCTTGATTTCCAGGACTCTGTTCTCAACTGGTTCTCTTCCTATCCCTCAAACCACTCCTTCAATGTTTCTCTTCCTGAAACCTCCTCCACATCCCTTCTCTCTCTGGGAGAGTCCTGGGCCCTCTTCTCTTCTCCTTTACACTCTTTCTGGGCAAATTCATTGTATCTCAGCTTCCAGTATTACCTGTATGCTGCTGATATGCAACTGTCTCTCCACTCCCACGCTCTCCTTCTCCATCCAGTCTCATATTGCTGACTGTCTCTTAAGACAACTCAAACTTAATATGGCCAAGACCAAACTCCTCCTCTTCTTCCCCCCAAAACATTCTCCTCCTACTTTCCTCTCAATTTCCATTGACGATGTGACCATCCAGCCTGTCCCGCAGACGCAGAGTCTGGGATTCATCTTCGACTCCTCTCTCTCTTTTATGCCTCAGATCCAGGCTGTTGCCAAATCCCGAGGCTTTGCTCTGTATAATATTTCTGAAATCCAGTCCTGCCTTACTGTTTCCACTGCAAAAACCCTGGTCCATGCTCTAGTCATCTCTTGCCTTGACTACTGTAACCGCCTCTTACTGGTCCCCCCTGCTCTGATCTCACACCCCTCATCTCCATTCAGTGCTCTACTGCCAAAGTCATCCACCTCATTTATCGCTTTGACATGTTCAGTCTCTCCTCTCTGCCCTACACTGGCTCTCTCTACGTGAACGCATTCAGCACAAGCTCCTAGTCTTCACCTTCAAGGCTCTTCACTGGCTTGCTTCCCCATACCTCTCTGCTCTAGAATCCCGCCGCATTCCTGCCCAGGAACTTCACTCCTCTTCTGCCCCCACCATCACCTGCTCGTGACTCCCTTACTCCTCTAAACATCTTCAACCCTTCTCCCTTGTTCCCCATATGCCTGGAACTCCCTCCCTAGATACATTCATTCTGCTCCCTCCCTCCCAACTTTCATATCCCTCCTGAAAACCTACCTCTTCCATCAGACCTTCCCTAGGTCATCATGAGTGAAATTGCATCCTCTTCGCCCTCACTCAGAATCTCTTCCCTGTAACTAAGGCCATTTTTAGACAGGATGCACCCACGCAGGTCCACCCATCCCCCACGTATCCAGATGCCCATCTAAAGGGGGCGTGTGGGGTGCACGCACCTGTGACCCAAGCACCACCCACACATTGAGCATCGGGGAAAATCCAGGATGCTCCATGCAGGGGACCAAACGGAGCATGGATAGGGGCGCACACCCATCCCTGGGCCATTTGATTGCCCCGCTCACCAGATGCATGTGGCACTCCATGTAGCACACACAGACCCACCCACCCCAGCCCATGTAAAACGGCATAAGTTACAAAGTTCATTCCCTGTAACTAAGTTAAACAGATGCACCTGAAACTTCTCAACCTCATGAATGTATCCTTGTCTCTCCCGATGTTCACCTCTCCTTTGTTTCCCACTCCCTTGTCTCTCTCAGATTGTAAGCCCCTTGGGATAGTGGCTTACAATCTAGAACTAGTGACTGTACACTGCCAGGTACACAGCTGGTGTTATATTAATAAATAATAACAAATTATCAAAAATTTAATGATATTAGTAGTTCAAAGAGCTCTTCTTTTTGCAATGTATGCCTGAAGCCTCCTGAAGGCTTCGAAACATCATCCACCAGGCATTCACATGAGCTGGTAGAAGAAGGTGGATTGTCAGCGCATTTCACAGTGACCTGCAGACTAGCAAGGTTGGAGTGTTTGAATCAAGGAGTTGTCCAGCAAGGCCTGAGGGGAAATTACTGCTGCCAGTGGAGTGAAATGGAAGAGGTAATGGTGACCAGATGGGGGTTGTCTGCAACTAGCAGAGAGAGGGAAGGCGTATGCCTTTTTGCCTGTGAAATTTCAGTTGCTTGCTAGTCAGCATATTAAATGCAGCACTGGGAAGAAACTATGCAGTCAAAATCCTTCAGGATGCATACAGATAACAGTGCACAACAACATATACAATGGATGGACATATTCCTAGAATGAAACCGTGCAAGATGTTTTTTCCATAATCAACGGACATCTCTTGGATCTGGAAACTGCATTTGACAGAATGTAATAAGAGAGATTTTGAAAGGCACAAAAACTACCTTCGTCCCTTCACTATCAACTTTAGCTGCAACTTCCAAAATATTTTGTGGAACACCACCAGGAGCCCCCTTTTCTGTACATACATTTTGGAAAACGACATGTTAGTGTGCGTCTCCGGTTTGTACTTGTCCATGCTTACACAAATGGCCCGAAGAAGAGGACAACTACATATTGATGTGGTTACTGCTGATCAAATCGTCTGCCCTTGTGAGGTGGAACTAAGATTGGTATGAAATGCTAACACTGAAAACCATCTAAGAAATGTTATAGCTGGACACAGACTGCAAAGTCTTCTGTCTCTTACACAGGAAAATTAAGAATGTTAGAAGAGCCATACTGGGTCAGGCCAACAGTCCATCAAGCTCAGCATCCTGTCTCAGACAGTGGCCATTCTTGGTCACTTCAGAAAAGTATCCAGCAGGTCATAATTGAGTGATCCATTCCTTGTTCACTCCCACCTCCTGAATGTCAGAGATTAACCCCCTCATCCTATTTGGTTAATAGCCATTAATGGACCTATTCTCCAAGAACTTATCCAATCTGTTTTACATCCTCTGGCAACAAATTCCATAAATAAAGTCCCTGACAAAGGGAAGAACAGCTTAAATTTGCTGTCCTGCAAATATCCATATATTTACCATTAGATTTACTTGATGGTACTATTCCTTTAGACTGAATTCCTGACCACACAGAGAATCTAAAGCAATTAGCTGGAATAGAAACCTGATTATCTGGACGTTCTGCACTATTGTGCCAATCAGGAAGAAAAGTGCTTTGTGATGCCACCTGAACCTAGAGGTGTTGATATGATTTCGTATCACAGTTTCAGCATTCACATTTCCTCACCTGACAAACTCAGCACCTTGGGCAGCACCGAGTTTGCTGCCAGGCACATCTTCATAGAGAATTTCCCTTTCTTAGGTTTTTATGACCCCGCTCATGAACATGTCAGAGTTTATTACAGTTTTTCTTATGCTTATTCTTACAGTTCATTTATGTTCAGAAAAGTAGTCATTAAAATGATACCTTCTTTATTCAGCTCCTCCCTGAATTCCATTGCAAATACATGAGATAGAACTCAAGAGTCACATCTGTTTAATTCTCTGACAGAAGATACTTTTTAAAATTCCTCTTACTCCTATGAACGCTGTAGAGCTGGCACAGTTAGGGGGAACCAATGTGAACCACATTCTCTCTCAAGTATTTGCAACAGAATATTTAACCAAGTTCCTATTGCAAAATATTTATTATTGCTGACTACGTCTGAATCAGAAAGAAAAATCCTGGACAAGCAGAGCTCCAGCTGAGTTTGCAGTAACAGACGATGGAGAAGAATCATCTTTGTTTTACTTATCAGCTGAACAAATTGAATATGGGGTAACAGAGACACCAAGAATGAAGCCACATGATGCCCTTTTGCAGAATCACTTTTCAGAGTATACCTTTAAGTATAACTTTTGTACATCCACCCACATCTTAGGCACCTCCTGGGCTAGATTTTGTTTAGAATGACTAACAGGGCGGCACCTGTGAGCCTATTGGAGCCCTGTTCCTGAGCTACCAGCACCGGTTGGAGCATGCCCAGTAGAGACTAGGAACTCTGTGGGAGTCTAAGTCCTGTGACATGCCCAGTTGGACTCGGGGAGACTTGCTGAACTCCAAGTGCTGTGCCAAGCTCAGTAGGCCAAGGATAGGGACCCTAGAGGGTACCCCTATAAAGTGCCCCCCACCACCACACACTCTTGGGAGACAGAGCTAGAATGGAGGCTGGAAGTGTGGCAGCAGGGTTGCTAATCCCCTAAAGCAACACCCCAGCACCCTCCTGTAGCTCTGGGACCCTCACTGCTACACTTACACCTCAGCTATTTCATTAGCTCACCATGGGTGCAATCCAACAGGCCGCGTATGCAGCCTGCCAGTGCAATGCCCGGCCAGGCGGCGGGTGTACTCCTGCAATGGAGAACTCCTGCTCCATCCCCCAGGCTGCAGGGTGTGGGGGCTCGGGGGGGTGTGTCATTGGCAGGGGCGCCCCGTTTTGCTGAGCAGTTTGCTGCACAGGGGGCACGCGTGCATAAACGTGTGCCGGCATAAGTTAACTGCGCCCGGCGTAGGCGCAGTTTATTATGGGGTGTTGGTTTGCACCCCATGTCTCTTGCCACATGTAGGTCCACCTTCTGCTTCCTTGGGAGATGAAACAACAGCAGGGATAAAACACGGAAATAAAAACTTGTTGAACAGCCGATTCCCTTTGTTAGAGCACCCACCCACGGTAGACTCATTGTTACAATAGAATTAGACATGCAGCCTACTTAAAACACATTGAAAATCCCAATGCTTTAGTTCCTCGGTCTGCATCCCAAGTCCAGTGACTGACATATGAAATGAACTTATTTAATCATATAAACCATTGCCCACTCCAACACACCAATAACTAGAAATCATTACTGCCGGTATGAAGAACGTTGAACCATTGAGGTGTGGTGTTGCTGAAGACTGCTTCATATCTCCTGGACAGAAATGAAGACAAATGCTTATGTTACAAGAGAGAAGTAGACTCTGCTGTCAGAAATCTGTAGGGATAAGCTTATGCACTTTAGTCACATCAGGCACTGAGATGAAAATAATTTCAAGCAAGTTATCATGGAAAGAATGGTGCCAGTTCATCGTAATAAGGGACAATCACAAAAGAAATGGATACATGGTGTGCGGGAGGTCAGCTGCTGAGTGCTTAAAGCTATCGATGGATCAAGAAGGATTCCAAACATTCTGCTATAAAGTTTAGACAGGAGCAAATGGATTTTCCTGGATACTGGCTAAAATCTTTATTCTACTTACCTGATACAAAACAAGTGCAGGAATATTTTGACACATACTCCAGTTTAAGAGTCAACTGAAAGAGTTACAATCATGCCACAAAAGCTAAGTGTGTCTATGCTGTTTTATAACACATCCCAATGGTATTGCATTACAGAAGAATCTTAGCCAACCAAAACAGCTTTTACAGTTTTGTTGTTTAGCAATGGTTCTACAGCGGTGTTAAAATAATCATTGTCATTTGTTACCACAGTTGTAAAATAAACGAGGGGGGGGTGTAATCAAATAAAATTGACAAGATTCATAGTCGTTTTATTTAAAATGTGTGGTCTTGTGGCTATACGTACTAGAATAGGAGTCTGGGGGTGTCCGTTCCATTCCTGGTTTTGTTGCAGACTTCCCCCGTGATCTTTGGCCTTAGGTCCTGGCTTCACTGAACTCCACAGCAACAATTTAATTGACTTCAACGTGTGTATTATTTTAGTCTTAATACCTTACGTTCCTTACAAAGCCCCAGTGGAGTAAGAATAGCAAAAGGAGTCTTGTAGCACCTTCAAGACTAACAAGAAAAATGTCTTTATTTTGGCATGAACTTTCATCAGCAAGAGCCAACTTCTCAGATACATAAAGTAAGAATGGTTAAGCATGGAGTAAGAAGGATTCCTTCCTCTCACTATCACCAGCCATATCTGTTTTGACTGTATGCTTAACAGGGGCTGTAACAGGGTCCTGGATTTTGGGGCAAGTTTTCTCCAGCCCCCCCAGCCCCACATGGGATCTTTGCCACAATGTCCTTCTCCACCATCTACACAGGGGTCCAGGCACCTCCCCTTAAGGCCCCGCCTGCCCAGGCACAGTCCCTCCTGAAGAGCCCTCCCTGCCTCAGCCACCTTCTTCTCGATTCCCAGGATCCATTTCAGCCTCTGGGCTGGCTCAGCCATGCCCACCCCACCTGGCCCTACGCAGGCCCTTGGCTCCCAGACCCTGGAGGCTAGCCCTGCTGAGGCACCTCAAGGCACCATCTTCTGCCGCCTTATTGGCTACTCCCTTCAGGCTGGCGGTACCCTCTCTTAAAGGGCCAGGACTCAGGCATCCAGCCTGACCCTGCTACAGGGGTTCTCAGTTATGACCTTGCACAATGGGATCTTAAACTCCAGGAAGACTGTAGGTGCTACTTTAATGCAAAAACAACAGCATCACAGTCAACCCAGATCTTAAAAATCACATCAAATATGATATAGTAAGACATTACATGCGATTGTCAAAAGGTTTTTAATACAATAATTTATCAAAAATAATGGGAAACTTTGCATTTTACAATCCAAGGGAGAGGACCCTTTAAGATCCAGGACCCTGTTGCAGCCCATTAAGCATACAGTCGGAACATTTGCTCACTTTAACGAAACCATAGCAAAGTCAAAAACCAATGATTATGCACAATCCCAACAATGTAAAATGCAGACTAGTGCTTTTAAAAAGCCAGCTCTTTTTCTATCTGCACCTTCACTACTTCCCCGTTTGGTTCCCCATTGCTGGAAAGTGACAGTCCTGAAACGTAAAATGTGGTGGAGATGGCAATTCTCCATTATTGGCAGCACCTCCATCCACATTTCTGCAGACTTTGGGAAGTCAGAGAATCACACAGGAAGCACTTTAGCATTGGTCAATGAACTATCCTAACTAGGGTTGTCAAATCAAAATTTCAAAGAGAAGGTACACTCTGGGTTTCTTTGTTTTTAGATAAGGAACACACCCAATATGTTCTATGGAGCTTTAGGTTCTGAAATTGGGAATGTTTCCTTAAAATAAAGGACATCTGGCAACTCTAATACCAATCACCAACCACTTTGTTAGCACGGACTAAGGCCGTTTTTATACGAGCTGCGATGCAGGGGGAGGGGGGCCGCAGCAGCAGGGGCGGCAGTGCACATGGTCGCACACCAATTCCCCCCCCCGCATCCCCACTCAAAAAGCAACCTCCGTTTTCACTGGTTGCTCCATGAGTGGGGATGTGTGGGTCACAGGAGGGTGCACGCACCCCCACTCACCAGCTGCAGCATGCACATGGGCGGCATCCACTCATGCCCATGTAGCAGATCTGCGTGGGCATGAGTGGGACCATCTCATGTAAAAACAGCCTAAATCCCAGTGCCAGTGAGATGTCCAGTCAAGCAACGTGTAGCATGACCTGCTCATTGTTGCTCTAACCTCATCATTTAACTAACCTCTTTGGTCCCTCCAGCCCCTCCCTCAGCTGCGTCATCCTGAATCCATCATTCACATCCAGGATGTTTGGGACCCTGTTCTCCCAAACCCAAAGGCTCTTTCTGCTTACATGCCCCACAACTCTCTCGCTCATCATGCCTCCCTATAACCCAAATTGGTTTATTCCTCCAGAGGCAATCCCAACTCTCCAGTCCCCAATAGGTGCAGTAGGAGGGAGAATATGAATCAGGGACTCAGGCAAGATTTCTTCTAACTCCCCTAGTCAATCCTCCATTATCTCTGCCCCTAATCACTCGAGCTAGGTCTCTGCTACTGCACATACATTGGGCTAGCAGTTTCATGGCTGCTTGCTTATTTAATCTATTTTAGCTTTGGAAGAGTTTTTTTTGCTTTTGGAATTCATTAGATTGACCGAAATAGCCAGTGTTGTCAAAAAGAAAAAGTCTCCCTGCAAGAATTTTATTCTCTCTAGTACATAGACAGTTTGAAAATGGATAGTTCTGGTAATCTAACACATTAAACTCAATACCTGAATAAGCTGCCAGTTCCTTAAGACTCAATATTTTATTTTTGCACTTTCTTTTGATTTGATTTAAGACCTTTTTCCCTCTAATTGTAACCTCTGGTACCAAAAAGCACATATTTTTCTTCTGAGGTGCTTTATGGTCACCCACCTAAGACAGTTTCACATAAACAACCTTTTCTGAGACCACCACAGAATTACATCCCACTCTTCTAGTGGAAGTCATGAACAAACCTAAAGAAATTGGAAACGTCTACACTACCAGCTGGTAGTGTTGAAGCATTGAAAAAAGAGCATGGTGTGTTCTCGGAGTAGGATAACTTTTCTCCTGTCTCTAGAAATAGTTCCCAAATAGGGAATGTGGGTTTACAAAATTAAGAGGTCTGTGCATATTGAAGCAAATCCATTCTCCAGTACCCAACCTGAGTAACTGAGTAGACATTTATATTACAATAGCACCTAAAAGAATCAACTGCCTCATTGACAGGGCTGTAAAGATATATAATTCATTTACTAGCCCGTCCCCCAAACAATTACTTGCCAAACTGGGACGGGGGGGGGGGGGGGGAAGAAGCTTAAAAATCAACTCACCAGCTGAAAAATACAGTTGTCAGAGATGAGCAGGCAAAAGAATTTCTACAGCCCTGCTGATTGGTGTACCCATTCTAAAAACATACCAACAGGAAGCCAATGCCCCAAGGTGTTTATAGTCGAGAAAGGCAAGACAGATAAGGGGTGGGTGAAAGGCACTACGTTACCAACAAGCAACAGAGGCACAAGTGGGAGGAAGCGAGTTGCCCAGGATTCCACAGGCAATCTGTTGCAGAGCTAAGAAGTTCAAACAGAACTCCCGTACTAGATGCCAAAGAACAGAACAACAGTAAAAGGCTGACAGGAATTTTTCCTTTTAACCTTTAGGTTGCCTCACAAGCACTTCTCCTTCATGCACTAATTGCTCCCAACGCTCTACATCTCTACACTTCAAATAGCAGCCAGAGGGCCTCGCTGCATGAGTAACATTAGTTCATTGAAGGCCCTAATCAAGAATACTTATTTAAATTGATATCCTATCCTTACCCCAAGACTCAGGACAAGTAACAACATAATCAAAATATGCAAGAATAAAAGTACATAAAAACATACAAGATTCCCCACAAGCCTGCGCGCGCGCGCACACACACACACACACCATGCCTGCCTCAAAACGCTTGACCAAGCGAAAAGAAAAGTCTTGTATTGCCTTCAGAAAACACTCAGGCTTGGGCTTTGATGATTCTCCAGTTCCACAATACTGAGCAGCCACCTAGAATGCCTCCCTGAGCGCCTTTGCTGTATGGAACTGATGGGAAGATGGTACCTGCACGAGGGCACTCCCAGCTGACGTCGAGGATCACAATGAAATATTTTGATGCCCCAACTTTATAATTCATGTGTTAACCACCTAAGATTCACCCCCTTGTTCACACCCTGGTCATCTCTTGTCTCAATTACTGTAACCTCCTTCTTGTTGGCACCCCGCTCTCACCTTTCTCCTCTCTCCAGAGTCCAAAACTCTGCTGCCAGGGTCATCCACCTTGCCCGTCACTTCAATCACGTGCAGCCCCGCCTCTCTTCACTGGCTCCCCCTTCCTGAACGAATCCTGCACAAGCGCCTAGTCTTCACCTATAAAGCTCTTCACAACCTTGCTCCTCTCTACATCTCTGCACTAATTTCCCTCCACACTCCAGTCCGTGAACTCCGCTCCTCCTCTGTCCCCTCTCACACCCTCCCACACCTCCCCGGCTCCCCTAATCACCTTCATCCCTTCTCCCTAGTGGCCCCCCATACCTGGAACTACCTCCCTTCGTACCTTCAAATTACTCCTCAAGACCCACTTCTTCCGCTCTGCCCTCCCCGACTCCTCGCTCCCCTCACCTAACTCCTGCTGATACCCTCCATCCAGTACAATCTGTTACCTAAGGTCTGTGTACTCATATCCTCACCACATGGACCAGCCAATCATCATTCTCGATGTAACCAACCCAAGTGCGTGCACCTGGGACCTCACATCCTCGTAAATGTTGCACTCCTCGTCTCTCCCTCTGTTCCCCTTCCCTCTTCCCCCGCACCGTCTCTCAGATTGTCAGCCCTAGGGCAGGGACCATGTCTATTCCATTACTTTGTAAAGCGCAAGGTACATTACTGGTGCTATATAAATGCTCACTAATAATAATAAAATAATAATAATAATAATAATAATAATAATAAAGATGGCCTGCAATGTGTATAAACTGGCAGGAACCACTTTACTGTGGCCAATGTCTACCCAGCAGCATGGAGATGTGGAGTGGAGTTGTTTAAATTGCTGACACTAGCAGCACCACTGCTTTTCTCCAGAACTATACCAGGGATGTGCGCGTCCACTACGGAAGGGCATTCAAATTAAGTTACCGATTCACCAGCGTTGCAAATTCGGTTCTGTAATTTGTGGATGAATTACAGATTTGGATCCCACTGAAGTCAATGGGAACCCGATCCGTACTCCCATCCGTAGTCCCCCCTCCCTCCCCCTGGGCAGTGGGTCTGAACTTCTCCACCCCCATTCCCTGGGTCTCCGGAGTGATACTTACCAGTCTCAGAGGGCTTGACTGAAGCGCTGCCACTGCTGTGGGGGTTGTGGGGGCTTTGGCAAGCTCCCATGCGGCAGCCTGCTCTGGATTGCACGTGTGCAAAATGGCCACTGGGGCGGTTTTGTGCCAGTAGAAGATGACCGCTGCCCTTAACCAAAATGGAAGCAGCCAAAATGACATCACTGCTATTTTGGTGATGGGTAATGGCCATTTTGTGCATGTGGCAAAGTGACCCGTGTGTCCATTGTACAAACATGCAATCCAGAGCAGGCAGTGGTGAGGGAGCCTGCCGGAGCCCCCAAAGCAGCAGCAGTGCTGCAATCAAGCTCTCCGAGGCCAGTTAAGTACACTCCAGGGCCCATGGGGATGGGCGGAAATCTGGATCTGCAACTCTGGATCCATGACATTCAAGGGCGTATCATGAATTGGTGTGGATTAATCCAGGAATACCCATCCCTATTACCCACTAAGCAATAGCATCCTTGTTTCCCTCCCCACTGAGTGAGACTGATCTGGCTCTCCCATGGATGGCAACCTGTGCATTCCCAAAGGTGAGACTGCTTGGTAATGAGACTACTGAAAAACTACCACATTTCAAAGATTTTCAGTACAAGCCGAGATGTATACTATACTACTATACACAAAAAGCATTCCCCTTGTCACTGTGGCTTGAACCAAGGAAAAGAAACTGGCATCGTGTTGCAGTCAAGCAAGGCATTGGGAATGAGGAACTGAGGACTTTTCTTTTTATACTATTTCTGAAGAACTACAAAAGCACGGTGGTGCATCACGCCAAGAGATATGGAAATAATACAATCCAAACATCGGAGAGTCATTCCCACAGTCTAGACATAATCAACCCCATCCCACAAGACACTTCAGTAGCTCCATATACCAATTTCAGACCTAGGAAACTACCTAATGAGTTATTCTATTCTTTGTGAAAGATTCAGTAGTATATGAAAAGGGTGCCTTTTCGCAATGCAATGAATATACAGCCAGAATAAATAGAACATATATAAAAAAACAAAGCTACCAAGTACACACAAAAAACTGAATTAAATATAACAGGACAGGGAGAAGAAAGGTACAATAGTTAACTTTGTTTCATGAACAGCAAAGTTAACATAGTTTAGGAATGGGTTTTCCAACTTTTCTATACCTGGGAAGCCCTACTCTTCCAAAACTTCCCTCCCAGTTAGCAATAGACAGCATGATGCCCTGAAGTTAGTGACTCCGACACTTGTCTGAGAGTCATGACCTGCAGATCGAGTCTGAAGTTTGTGGCACTATGGAAAAATCCAATAGCCACAGAATTAGAATCCCTAGAGCATTGATGGAGATGAATGAGCAAGAACATTCCTCTTAGAGCTATTTTCAGGCTCTCTAAATTTCAGCAGGCATCTTGTATCAGTTCACATTTCTAAGGACATCTCAGCTGTAAGAGCAAAAACTTTTTTAAAATAAATAAATAAAGGGTTTAAAAAGGCGAAAAGAGGGGCAATCCCTCTTACTACAACTTGCTCGTGACCACCTCCAACCCCACTTCTCAATGGAGTCAGGATCCTTAAACTCAGAGCCCCTGACCAAGGGTAGTACTTCCAGTCAGGTGTATTATTATTATTATAAGCATTTGTAATTTTATTTTACTTTAATAACCATTTTATTTCTATAGCCAGCTCACCAAATGGTGCTTGAGTGCTTTACAGCATAAAAATATGACAAAACAATATAAAATCCATTTAGAATAAAAAATCCATTTTAAAACAATTTAAAGGGGGAAGATAAAGAGGAGGGGAAAAAACACAAAGGGAAACCAGCAGTGGATCCTAAAAGCACCTGGAGAATAAATATGTCTTCAGGTGCTTTTTAAAGGTGAGGAGGGAAGAAGTAGGGGTAAAAATAGATGCACTGGCAGAAAGGCAACTCCCTGGCCCACCCTGTGGCAGAAAGGTGTGGCTGTCACTCCCCAGGTTGGCCAGCAGCACAGAACAGATGCGACTGTGACCCCTGGTGGCCAAAGAGTCATCCTATCACCCCCACGCCCCAGGTAGGGCTGGGGAATAAACAAATGTGCAGGCGGCTGACCCCACTCCCAGCACCCTGCCCCCCACCATGACGGGCACCCTGGTGATCAACCATGGCAGTCCGCACTCTGTGGGGCGGATAGGTGGGGGTCAAACAGATGCACGGGCCTACACTGGCCCATGTTAGGCCAAGGGTCACCCACATGGGCGGGAATGATTCACAGAGGGTTTCGAGAGGATACATCACTGGGCGTCCCTGGTCCAACATCCGGCAGCGTGAGAACACACTGTGAGCGGGTGAGTCCCAGGCCCACGTGGGCCATAGTGGGTCAACACAGCCCACTGTATCATCTGTTTTACCCTAAAATGAACATCTGGAGGGAGCGAGTTCCAGACTGACCCACCACAGCAAAGGCGTGATCGCTCACTGACGTACGGTGCAATGGCAGGATCCCCAAACAGCAGGTGGTATCCAAGCACAGATACCATCACTGTAAGGCACCAGAAACAGGTCCTGAGGGGTTTTTTGTGAAATGGGCTATTTCACAAAAAACATCATCAAAATTGGCAGTCAGGTTAGCAGTCTTACCAGACAGGTCACGTTTTTGAGTAATGGACTATGTACTACCCTCAAGTTATAGCTGGTGCTTCCAGATCAAGGCTCAGTAATGACAGGGCAGCGTGATGAAGTCCTCACTGGGCCCTATCAATAGCACTCAGTTTATTTAAAAATATACGTTTACAGAAAAATGATTTTCTGACATCCTTGGACCAGATTTTTAAGTGCTCAGAAGACAGAGATCGGGAACAGATTTTCCAAAGGGCTCAGGACCACAAGAGCTGGGCTCCCACTTACTTACATGCTACAATAGGGGTAGATTTTCAGAAATGCTAACCATCCATCAGCTTCGATTGCATCACATGGGTATAGATTTGTGCACTCTGGGGAAAGGGGAGAGGAGATCCTTTGAAAATCAAGCCCACGCTGAGCTCTTTGGTACGCCTGTTGCTTATCCTAAGCAATCAAGATGTGCACAGACCTAAATTGAGTCAAGATTTGAGCCCCATTCCAAACTCCGCCCACACACTGTATTCACACAACATAAACGCTTGATGTGCACATGGCATGTGCATGGCACACACCTGCTGTGCACAGGGTCTTAATCCTCCTTCTCAACCCCTAGCCTTCATACTGTTTGATACCCTCTTTTTCATCTAAAATAGAATAGAAGTAAAGGGTCAGAGCAGAGATTCCCAAACTGCAGGTCAGGATCCCAAGTGGGGTCATGCCATCCGAGGACATTTGCTGTGCTTTGCGTGTCTTTCTTGCTGCCTAGGGTGATGGTACATAAATCTCAAAATGAGCGTATTCAGGCAAAGAGTTTGAGAACCTCTCAGTTAGGGGCCACGTCTATTTTAAACTGTTTTGCAAAGTTCAGTCCACATGATTTGGCTTTCAGTTTGTACAGACAAATAAAGGCGTTAATGCACCTTTAGGTGCCAGGCCCAGAAAAGGATCTTATGTTCTTATTGCCTATATTAAAGCAAACCTTGTTTTATCTTCCCTGACTACTTGCTTCAGCTAGCATAGCAGGCTTTGGCCCAGTGAACCCTGTGCTTTGTTACTCTTATCACTGTGTTACATGATGCATTAGTTTCCAATTCAGCCCACACTGAGTGGTCACTGATGAGAAACCACAAGTTATGTTAATCGCTGGCATCATATATTAGTGCCATCACAGAAAAAGCTTATGCTCATGGAGCTGAAAGGAAGATAGAACATTAGGGGCTAGGACACCAACTGGTGTAAATTAGCATAGCTTCAAGCAGGAAAGCTACACCAATAAAGCCAACCTTAAGGTCTGGCCCTAAACGCGTGTGAAGGCTAAGAAACAAAACATCAGCAGTCATTACTAACGAACAAACAAAACCAAAAAAAGGAGGGGGGGAAAATGAGGGGCAAGAGGAAGAACTACGAAATAAGACGAGTAGAAAAGTGAATGAATTCTTAGTTAAAAAGATAAGTTTAATTAAATCAATCTTGTACGTTCCAGAAATGGTGAAATGGGCTATTTATATAACAGTAAAACATTATTTGATGAAAGACAGGCTACTAGGGGTGTTTTCAGACGTGACGAGATCACAGTGAACCACGCTGAATACCCACCCACCTGTGGTCACTGTGCCCTGCACATCTGTTCGGCGGCCGCCAGATGTTTGCCACACTGAATACCCACATGGGGTCAATTTCAACCACGCTTCCCGGGCTCCCGGCGCAAGAATCCCGGGAAGCGTGGTGAAAGTGATTCCAGGCGGGCACCAATAAAAAGTAACGTCTGGTCGGCTATCACGGCCCAGAATCCCCGGCGGGATTCCGGGCCGTGGTGAACTCGGCCAGATGCTGCGGCGGCATTGGCCTCGCCGCCCGCCTGTCTCCCCAGAGGGCGGGCGGCGAGGCAGCGTGGAGGGGACGGGGCGCTGCGGCCGCACGGTGCACCGCGCAGCCCCGACCCCCCGCCGGGATCCCTGGAACGTCTGTTTGCCGTGTCTGGGTGATCCCAGTGGGGAATCTCTGGGTTGTTTTCGGGACAGGGCGAAGCCGCCCCGTCACGTCTGAAAACACCCTGTATTAACAATACCAGAGAAATAGTCTACAAATTAACCAAGAATACAAAACTTCAGTGATTTCTTGTACTTTTAATATGATAATTTTCCCACAAGCCCCATCTGGGAAAAAAATTATTTATAACCTCATATGTACCATGGCAATTTTGCTGCTAATTATCAGTATAGATTTTTCTTCCTATTTCACTTCCCCTGGCAGATCGCGCCCCTTATAAGACATGCTTATATATTTGCTTTCCCAACACCTTTTATTTTTGATCAACAGACACTCTCTGCAGGTCACCCTTATGAAAATATTCACCTAGTAATGTGAACTTACCCCAGAACCAATTCATCTTGTTGCCTGAGGGCAGGGGAAGAGGGGGTGGGGGGGGAGAGCTCAGAATTGCGGAGTTTAACCTTTAAATATTAAAGTGGCCACAATTCACTGTTATTAGTGTCTATGTGCATCATTCCTATTAGCTACTGAAGTATTGCCTAGGGCAGCATACATCTGTTCCCAGCCATAAAATGGGATTTGCTTCATTCTGATGGCAACTGCCACTCGGATATTAAATACAGCCAATGGATAGTGCGCATCTCGGCTCCCTCGACCTACGCTTGGCTTGATCGGCTTCTGCACGGGTTATCTAATGCACAGATGCTAGCTCCTACCTCAAGGCTGCTTTGCCTTACTGTACTATCAGCAAATTGTCTTAGGTTTTACAGACCTTACGTAACGTGATCGCTTGCACCAGAACTTTCCCCCTCTCAGTGCCCTCTGCCCCTTTCAGCAGCATACTGAAAAGGCAAAACTTCAATTAGGTGAACTTGAGCACAGAAGTCAACATACTACTACTAATCATTTCTATAGTGCTACTAGGCATATGCAGCGGTTTACATTCCCGGATTTTCAGAGACAGGTCCCTGCCCAGTAGGCTTACAATGTAATATGGACAAGGATGAGGGGAACACACAGAGAAAGGGTGCTTTCAGACAAGCACCTCCCCACCCATTCTACATGTTTTAGGGCACCCATACGGCACTACTGCAGCATGCATAGTAGATAGATGGTGGGTGGGTAGTGGTTAGGGAGGTGCTGGTCTAAAAGCACCCAAAGCCAGACACACACACTCACATACCCATTTTACAGATGGGGATCTGAGGCTGATAGGTTGTGACTTGTTCATGGCAACCCAATGAGATCCATTGGCTAGGGTGATGTGAACCCTGGTCTCCCACAACCAAGCCCAGCACCTTATCCAGGACATGACACTGGCTCAGAACATCAAGTCTTTCTCCATCCTCTTGCCAACAGCAGAAGCGCTTATGAGCGAGGCCTTACATCTATTTCCCTAACTAATGCTGAATAGGAGGACCACATACCATGCTTTGTAACTGAAAAAACAGAAGATAAGTCTTTCAAGGTTCAACTTTTTTTTTAAAATGGGAATGAAGACAAATAAAAATATAAAACTAGATCTAGGCTGCGTTTAAATTCAATTGGATCAGGATTCTTTCCACAGTGTTTAAACTATAGTGTCACAAATTCTGTGCCTTTAGAGTACTGTGGAAGGTTTACACTCAACTGAGTTTTGGTTAGGAAGTTATTTTAAATGAATATGGCTCCCTCTTCTGGTGGAAAATTAGAATCCATAGCAAGCAGCAATCGGGAGGAAAAAATGCCATCAGAGGAATTATCCCTCCCTGATACATGATCAAGTAATTCTAACCTAAAGTAAGAGAATAAAAGTAAATGGATTTCCTTGTTCCATTCATTTCAGTGTGGGCATATGAAAATCAATCAATCCTTGAAGCTAATTAATTTAGAAAAATTAACTGACTAAAATTAGTTTTGATGATGTGAAGAGACAACATCAATATCAGATTTCATTTCAGAGAAGACTGAGCTTATTGGGATGGGGCTTGTTGTGATAAAAAAGCATTTAGCTTATGTGAACTAAGTGAAGAGTGTTTGAAATGCCTTGTGCTTTTTAACTCAGTAACTAGTTCTTTTTGCAGGCAATTTCTTTAAACATTCAAATATTTGGAGGAACTAAAAGGAAATGCACAAGTTGGTTTGAGAGAGAGATTTCTTCCCTCACGTTACAATCTGTACCTCACAAGAGACAACAAGGATGCCAAATTGTAAATTAGGACATCTGGTCTACTGAGGAAAAGCCAGTATTAGACAAAGCCAATGAAGATAAATTTATGAAGAAATTTGGGGCTCAGTCCTCCAATCAGGATAGATGCATAGCTACCATTAAAAATCCAGTATGTTTTCCCATGTGACTGCACTTTAAAAAGAATGAGAACCCATGGCTATGCTATGTGACAGAGAAATGAGGAGCATTACATGGATCAGCTATCCTTTAACACCCCTAGGATATTTAGTGTTCAAAAGAGCACAGATTTACATGTCAAGTCATTCACTGATAAAACAGAATGTGCAGAAGCCTGAAATAATTTGCACCTTAGTATTTAAATGTATATTAAATACTATAAGGGAACTTTAATAGAAATCCTGCATCTGCCTCATTATGTGCTAGCTTTTAATTAAAGCGCAAATAGCTGGGTTCTTAGATGCAAGGATATAAACACGAGGATCTCCACCAAAAAGAGAAGACAATTTAGCCTCTTGCATCCCATCTTTTAACACTTCATTTACTGCTAAACAACATCTATTTTTGAATGACCCCAATGCTTCTGCATCAGTCTTTCCAGTTGCTCTAGGCTATTGCAGAGATTTATCACTTTGTACTTCCAAGCTGGAGGCAGCACATTGTGCTGCCATGTGTAAGACTGGAGTTCAAGAGCAAGCTTGGGACTCCCACACCCCAGTAAAAAAAAAAAAAAAAACAGGCGCAGCCACCGCAGCTATAATGTGCTGGGTCGCCAAGAGTGCCGATTGCCCTGAAGTTAGGAGGGCACCCTGCTAGCTGATTAATGGAGCAGCATTAATGTCAGTCTAAGTGGAGGCCACATATTCAGTAGTCCCCCAGCTGGAAACAGAGTGCCAGGACAGAGATGACAACCAGAGAGATGGACCAGTGCTATGGAGCAGGAGTAGGGATTGTAAAAACAGACACCTCCGCTGTAATGGGAGAGTGTTATACCCATATGCTGCTGCTTTCGGATGACTAATATTTTTATGTTATTTTATCCAGCATTTATACCCTGCCTCTCCTGTTTATGCAGCTCGAGGCGGCTTACAAACGTTAAAAACAAATAAACAAACAACAACAAAAGCCATAACATAATACAAAGAACATTTGGAATTCAAAATATAGTTACATCTCCCCTTTTCTGGAAGTGACCTTAATTTTCCAATTCAGACTCTGGGACAATTGTTACTAGTGTTAGATGAAACTATGTTCCCCCACCATAAATGAGCTCCCAGAATTTGCACATAGATCCGAGGAAGGGAGGAACAGAGACAAGAGTCCAGATCTGAATACCCCTTGGCATCAAGGCAATTAAGATAACAATCACAGCTTTTTATTTGAGGCCCATCTATAAGTTGAAACTAGCTGGACAACTTACGAAAGCAGGCCCATAGAATTTCCCATAATTTCCCCCCATATTGGACGAGATGGAAATAAAGACCTGTCTTACTAAACGCCTGCTGTGCTGATTTATCATAGGAGCATTCTACTGAAGTCAGCGAGACTCTGTGTGACTGACTGATCACTTGCCTGCAGTTAAATACATGACAAAGTTATTTCCTGACATTGGGGCCAAGCTTAGACTTCCTTGCACTGGCCCCCAATACAAAACCCTTTGCAAACCTGCCAACATTTCAAACCAGCCAAAGAGGAACAAGCCCTACCACTTAAGCCAATAAGCTCCACCTCTCAACAAATAAAACCCTCATGCATTTATTTATACTTTAATTTCTATGCCACCCCCTCCTGCCTCTGCAGCTCACAACAAAACAGCAACAGCAGCCTTCAAATAAACAAAAAACTACAAATATATATTAAAATATCAATAAAACCAACGCAGAACTCCATAAAACATAACATAAGTACCACCACACTGGGTCTGACCAATGGTCCATCTGGCCCAGCATCCTGTCTCTGACACTGGGCAATCGTGGTGGCTCGGGAGAAGCACCCAACAGGTCACACTGGGCGATCCATTTCCTGTTGTTTTCCCCCAGCTCCCGTCACGCTCCCTGATCCTGTCTGGCTAATAACTGCTAATGGACCTATCTTCCAGAAACTTGTCCAAACCTCTTTTAAACTCCGCTATAGTACTGGCCCTTACCACAGCCTCTGGCAGTAGATTCCACAACCCAATTATACGCTGAGTGAAAAAATATTTTCTTTTATTTGTTTTAAACTTGCCACCCATGAGT
>QEPC01001524.1:3901596-3967932 GCA_003113815.1 Sphenodon punctatus
CTCCAAGCTGAAGAGCCCCAGCCTACCAAGCCTCTCCTCATACAGGAGCCCTTCCATGCCCTTGATCATTTTTGCTGCCCTTCTCTGTACCTTTTCTAGTTCAGTTATGTCTTTTTTGAGATGGGGTGACCAGAACTGCACACAATATTTGAGGTGCGGTCGCACCATTGATTTGTATAGAGACATTATGACCGCCTCGGTTTTATTCTCTATCCCCTTCTGAATAATTCCTAACATAGTTTGCTTTTTTGACTGCTGCTGCGCACTGCGCTGTGGATTTCATTGTATTGTCCACAACCACCCCCAGAACCTGTTCCTGAGTGGTAACTCCTAGCCTAGTACCCAGCATCGTGTATGCATAGTTTGGATTATTTTTCCCTACGTGCATCACTTTGCACTTGTCCACATTAAATATCATTTGTCATTTTCAACTGACCCAGACCCTGCTGTCTCATTGCTGTCCCAGTGTTTGGAGGCCGTGGCGGAATGGATGTGGCAGAGCAGACTGAAGCTCAACTCCGATAAGACGGAGGTGATGTTGGTGGGGAGAGCGAGGGAGGTGGTGGCCCCCCTGATTGGGGGTGGTTCGCCCTCCTATAGCTCAGCAGGTCTGGAGTCTGGGGGTGATATTGGATGCAGATCTTCACCTGGAGCGGCAGGTGGAGGCAGTCGCTAAGGCTGCCTTTCGCCAGTTGTATCTGGTGCAGAGGCTGCGTCCGTTCGTCTCTGGCCCGGACCTGGCCTCCCTCATCCATGCCTTCGTCACCTTGAGGCTGGACTACTGCAACGCGCTCTACGTGGGGCTCCCCTTGTTCCTGGTTCGGAGGCTGCAGCTAGTGCAGAATGCGGCGGCCCATCTCCTTTCGGGGACGGGTCGTCGGGAGCACATTACACCTCTGCACTGGTTGCCAATAGCGTGCCGAGCTAGGTTCAAGGTTTTGGTGTTGATCTATAAGGCCCTTTACAGTCTGGGCCCCTCGTACCTCAGGGACCGCCTCACCCTCCGCACCCCTTCGGTCTGCCGGGGGTGCCTTCCTGGAGGTCCCCCGTGTTACGCGGGGGGCCACAATGGAGAGGGCATTCTCAGTGGCCGGGCCGCACCTCTGGAACTCCCTTCCAGAGGAAGTTCACCTGGCCCCAAGCCTTTTGACATTCCGGCGAAGTTGTAAACCCTGGCTGTTCGCCCAGGCCTTTGGGGAAGGGGGGTGGGTGGGTTAGAGCGTTTTATCTCCCCTACCCTATTTATTGTTTTAATGTTTTGATTGTCTCCTGGGGCCCTGTTTTAATATTATTTTGATGTATTTTAAATTGTTTATATATTTGTATATGTTTTTATTGTTGGACGCAGCCCCGAGCTGTTCTCAGGAGGGGCGGGGTATAAATTTAGAAATAAAAAAAATAAAAAATAAAATTTAGATGCCCAGGTACCCAGTCTCGTAAGATCCCGTTGCAGTTCCTCAGTCTGCTCATGTTTTAACTACCTTGAAGGCATAAAAAAACATCCCCACCACCCACCTCCCCCGCCAAAAACCTGGCAGAATAGCCAGGTCCTTATACACATCACACACTCCTCACAACATTGCCAATGCATAAAGACAGACAGTAGCTCTTCTGCTTATCACTCCACTTAGCTTCTTGTCATTCCATCATTTCCCCATTGTTCTCCCAAGTGCTTGTCCTGGAAAGCATCCAAGAAAGAGGTGCCCGAGGCTTCTTGTCTTTCTCCTGAAGAGGGATTTTGACCCCCCCTGAAAGAGGACAGTGGGGATTCAGCACCCAAGGAGGGACTGTTGGGAGGTATGCTTTGTGAATACTTGATGGGAAGTCCCAGCAGGTATTACCCACTAGCAGGACCACTGCAAGGATTTGTTCCACCCTAGGCAAGGGAAATGCTGCCTTCCCTGTCCAGATGTGGCACAAACCATGTGCATGTGAGTTTGGGATCTGGCCCACAGCCCACTTCCCAAGGCACTGAGGGGTTGGAACTCCCAGTTCCTCCTGCCTTTTCGTCCAAAATCCAGTCTCTCCACTCACTGAATCACTCGGGGTGGTTTGGGATGTGGGGTTTGCTACCCACTTCAACTTGCCACCTTGGGCAAGTGCCTGTGCTGCCTGTACAGTTATGCCAACCCTTCCCACTAGCCACTCATTTTGGCATTAAACACACATTCACCCATTATGTTTGTTTGTGCAAACAAACTTTGTGCCGTGCGCTTAACATGGGCTATGAAAGCATGGTCACAGATTACATGTAACAGCAACTACATGGAAGTGGCAACTACATGCTAGTAAGCCCACTGTCCCCAGGGCTGAACAAGCAAAAAAAGTTTTTGCAAGTAAACTCACAATTTCAAGAACCATAACAGAGTTCTTGGGCAAGAAAATAAATTATTTGTGCATCTGTCCAATGGCCACTGGAATGTTTTGCGTATGTGCAAAATGGCCACCACCCTTAACCAAAATGCGAGCAAGAGCATCACTACCATTTTCGTTTAGGACAGCTGATTGTGCATCACCATTTGCACATGTGAAACATGACTGATGTCCTTAACCAAGATGGCAGTGACGCTATTGCCGCCATTTTGGTTAAGTTCAGTGGCCATTTTGCACATGCACAAAACAGTCATGGGCCATTTTGCATATGAACAATTTTATTATTTGTTATTATTTTCTCACCAAAACACCCCCAGTTTTCAGTTCATCCGAGATGAACTGAGAACTGGTATTTCAATTAGATTTCTCATTTTTGCAAGATCTTCTTTCAGCCCTACCCACTTGCTTTCTGTTTTCATCCAAGATAACATAGGGATCCGTTTCACTGAGGGACAGCTTCTAGCCAACAGTTGATGGAAGAAGGCTATTGGGTAGCCACAAAAAATGCAATAGCTTAAACATCTGTAAACCCCATCGCGAACCCTGGATGACTTGGCAATTTCAACACATAATGGATTTCAACAGATTTAATGTTACATCTAAAAATATCCTAGGACTCTAATAGGGTTTTGAATAAGCCCTATTTCTCTACTTAGGCACTTCTGAAACACAATGTTCAGGGGAATGTGATGATACAAAATGACCAGGAAAAAGAATTAGTCAAAATACTTCAGACCTAAATAAATAAATGGCTCATGTTTTAGCATGGAGTAGAAGGACTTGGCTTAGTTTTTATTTTATCCTTGCTAGTTCTCGTATTAGTAGCTCTTGGGAACTCCAAATACACCTTCCAGTGCAAGAAAGTTACATCCAAAAAGGCAAAACACAACTCCATGTAGGGTAGCAATCACACAGCTCTGTAGTAGCTCAGTCTTTCCTTCACTTGTATACAGGCTCTACCAGTTTATGCCAAAAATTGGTTGCACAGCAGTAATAGTGCTGATCACATTGAAGCTCATTAATATAACTTGTTTTCTCATTATTAGTACCATCTGAGCCTGTTGAAAGTCTTAACCAGGGCTTTAATTTCTCCATGGAGGGCTTTAAATTAATTAGTGGTTTACATGCTAACAAAGAATCTGATACATTCATAAATCAATCTAATGTGGAAGGATTACAGAAGGGTGGAAACCTATTCAGTTGGGACCTCACATTCAGTTAACATGATGTGTTTCTAACAAAAGGGTGCAGGTGTGAAATAGATGGATACAGGGAAGAAGCCATGATAATTACTTTGCATCGCTTAAATCCACAGCAGGAAACATGGCAAATCAGAGCCTCAGGCCCACCCTAAGTGAAACCCATGTAGGCATGAAAAGACAATATCATACCACTTATACCACTTTAACCTTCATAAATAATTGTTCAAGTTCTGCGATTTATGTTGCTTTGGGTCATAAGCCAAGGAATTATCAGAATGTCATGTGACCTAATATACTTAGAAAGGGGTAAAACTTAATGTCGTCGTATGCAGTAACATACTTACATATGCATCAGAGTCACTAGATGTTTCAGACAAGACACTCTCCACCCACCCACCACCCATTATACATGTTGCAGGGCTGCAGTGTTGTCCTATGGGTGCTCGGTAACATGTATAGTGGTATGAGACCAGTGAAACGGGACAGGTGCCTGTTGCAGGTCCCACTCACTCACCCCTTAGCGGCTGGACAGGGGAATTGAGATCAGAGGACCCCTGACTCTTCGCTGCTGCTGTTGAACGCGAGATAGGTGGCTAATAAAGCAACAACTATCCAGGAATTAGTCTTGGATTGTGCTGCCGATCTTATGGAAACCTCGCTGGATCATGAGTTGGGGCCTATCTTGGCTGACCTTGTTCCGGCCAGGAATTCTGTGCAGCATCAGCCACGGTCAGAGGGATGGGGGGGGGTAGCTAGGATTTTTAGAGAGAGGTGGTTGGTTAGGAGATATCCAGTGCAAACCATAGTAGGGATTGAGGCTCTGCATCTGGTGTTCGATTTGGCGGGGGACAGCCTAGGGGTGCTGCTCATATACCATGAACCTACCTGTACGACAGCCTCTCTACATGCTCTGGCAGAGGTGGAGATGGTGTTGCGGTCCCCAAAAGCATTATTTATTTATTTATTTAATAAATTTATACCCCGCCCCTCCTGCAAAGCAGCCCGGGGCGGCTTCCAACAATTAAAATACAATAAAAACAATTTAAAACATTTCATAATAAAATTCCAATATTAAAACAGGGCTAAATATCATAAAAATATATCACAAATCAGGTGGGGGAGCTAAAAAACCCTCACCCTACCCCCCACCCTCCCCAAAGGCCTGGGCAAACAGCCAGGTTTTACAACTCCGCCAGAATGTCAACAGACATGGGGCCAGGCGAGCTTCCTCCGGAAGGGAGTTCCAAAGGCACGGCGCGGTCACCAAGAATGCCCTCTCCATTGTGGCCCCCCGCTTAACACGGGGGACCTCCAAGAAGGTCTGGGGAGGACTTCAACATCCACACCGACCTTGGGGGGGCCAGAGCATGAGTTCATGGCCACCATGNTCTCCCCCCCCCCCCCCCCCCCCAAAGGGGCGCGGGGAATTACACCCTGCTTCACGCCCGCCCACGGGGGACCCTTGAGGTGGGGGGGGGGGGGGGTCTGTTATTGGGGGAGATATCAGCAGTGCCCTTGTCATGGTCAGATCATTATCTCCTACAGACCTCTCTCTTAGCACATGTCTGCCCCGGAAGGGTGTGGAGCCAATTCTAATGGTTTGCCCCCGAGGCTAACGGAACCAAAATGATTCCGGTTGGCTCTCGGGGAGGTACACTCTGACCTCGTCGCACTATGGAACACTCTACTGACTGAGGTCATTGATCCGACGGCTCCTAGACGTCCGCTGCCCAGGCGACAGCACCACAGGCCCCCGTGGTTTTCGGAGGAGCTGCAAGTGCTAAAGCAAGAAGGGCGGCGGTTGGAGCAACAGTGGGACCGTTATCGTACTGAAGCCAACAGATTACAGCATAGAGCCAGTTTACAAGCATACACTAAGGCGATGAAGGCAGTGAAAAAAGCTTTTTTCGCTGCTCTCCTAGCATCTGCAAAATCTCACCCAGCGGAGCTTTTCTGGGTGGTGCGGGGGCTGGTCAGTCTGGCCTCCCTCCACCCTGGAGTGGAGTCATCTATAGCACGCTGTGATAGGTTTGTGAATTATTTTGTGGATAAAATCGCTCGTATTCACCGTGATTTCAATGCTGCACTTATTACACTAGGGGAACCTGAGGTTATGGAAGTCACGCCTTGTCCGGTTTTATGGGATCAATTTCAGCCGGTGACACACGCTGATGCGGTCAGGACCCTTGGGGCTGTTAGGGCCACCACCTCTTGTGAATTAGATCCGTGCCCATCTTGGCTAATTAAATCTTGCAAGGAGACAATGGGGCCATTGCTGGCGGGGGTGGTCAGTGCCTCCCTTCAGGAGGGCAGAGTGCTGGGCTGTTTCAAGGAGGCAGTGGTGCGGCCTCTGCTCAAGAAACCATTGCTTGACGTTGACTCCCTTGCCAGCTATCGACCGGTCTTTATTGAGCATGTGGTGGCTCAGCAGTTGCAGGGGCATCTTGACCACATCGGTTTTCTTGATCCCTTTAATTTGGGTAAAATTCAACTTAGCCATTCTCAAGATAAATTAGCCTGAAGAAATCTTGGGTAAAGGCCTGGCTCCATTCCAGTAATGGGGTGTACAAAGCCTTTGATGACAGAAGGGTTCCAAATATTGTCGTTTAGAATGGCTCAAACCTGGCTTATTTTTAAGGCTTTGCATATTCAGAGCCTCCCCTCACAGGTAAATTATGAGTGAGTTCATAATCACCACATGCATGCAAAAGCATAATGTGGTTTAGTCTTTAATGAGGAAAAATGCCTTGGACACACCAGAAGGAATCCAAATTGAAAATGAAGACAAATGTGCATGTTTAAAAAACAGGGACAGCGAAGCCATGAAGAGATCCAAACTGAAATCAGAATGCATGCTCATGGCTCCTATTACTAGATGCAGCTACAGTAATAGCGGGCAGGTTTTTAGATATTGGCAGTCTAGTGGTGGAGTTTGGTGGGAGGGGGGTTATCGATTTATTATCAAAATTTTATAACCCACCCCCTCCTGCCAAAGCACCTCAGGGCAGCGTACAATGTAAGAATAAATACACATGTGATAAAAACAGATTAAAAAATATACAAAATACAGCAGTCACAAAAAAAGTCTGGTGGAATAACCATTGATGCCTGAAAGAGAGGAGATCCGGGGACAAATGGACCCCCGCCGAGAGGGAATTCCACAAACTAGGCACCACGGCCAAGAACGCTCTCTCCAGTGTGCCACACCCACCCACCCCTGAACATGGGGAACATCCAAAAGAATACTCCTGGCTGACCACAGAGGCAGCTCCAAAACTCAGGGGGGATAGGCTGTTCTGCAGCTAGGCGGGGCCAAGGCCGAGTAGGGCTTTATAGGTGAGCACCAACACCTCGAATCAGGCCTGGAAAGATATAGGTAGCATGTGCTCCTGGTGACCCATCCCGATAAGGAGGCGGGCCGCCACATTCTGTGCCAGCTGCAGTCTCCGAACTATCACCAAGGGTGCACCAAGCCCACCATGCCATTGCAGTCCTATTGTGCCAGGGGAATTGTGGTCCTTCTGGGAGGTTGGTTAGATCTATGAGGTGTAACAGGTACTTGGCGCCTGTCCCTCTCATTGACTCCCAGGCAGGCAGTGAGGTGGTTGATGACCAGAGGGCCCCTGGTGTACGTTTGATACTGCTTAACGCGAGATCTGTTGTAAATAGATCTCAAATCTCTCCTTAAAACTCACCTCTTTCGCTCTGCTCTGTCTGACTCTTTATCCTGCTGAGCCACTATTTCCTATACCTATGGTCTGTTTACCCTTATCCTTGCCACATGGACCTGCCTGCTGTCATTCTCATCGTAACCAAGCCAAGTACGTGCACCTGAGGCCTCGCATCTTCATGAATGTTAGACCCCTTGTCTCTCCCTCTGTTCCCCTTCCTATGTCTCTCCCCGAGCTCCTGTCTCTCAGATTGTAAGCCCTACAGGGACCATGTCTATTTTATTACTTTGTAAAGTGCCAGGTACACTGCTGGCGCTATATAAATGTTTGTTAATAATAATAAATAAATCATCAACAGTCCAGGAGTTTATTTATTTATTTCGTGGCATTTTTATGCCGCCCCCTCATGCCCACGGCATCTCGGGGCAGCTAACAATACAATAAACAGGCAGCCGACCTCGTGTATATTACAGAGACCTGGCTGGACACCGAGTCAGGGCCTATTCTGGCTTTTGATACCGTTGACCATGAGATGTTGGTGACCCGCTTGCAGGACCAAACCAGGGTGGGAGTGATTGTTCTTGAATGGTTCCGTTCCTTCCTGGCTAGGAGAACTCAGCATATAGTACTAGGGCAGGGTTGCACAAAGTGCGGCCCACGGGCCACATGCAGCCCACAAGGACCTTTCCTGCGGCCTAACTCCCCCTGGTCACAAAGAACTTTCCTGCAGCCCGCCTGTTCTGGCAATCACCTTTCCTCCAGCCACTGCACTGGCACAAAACCCTCCTTCCTCTGGGCAGCAAGCCTATTAATGGCACTGGCTAAATCCCTCCTTCCTGGCTCCAGCTTCCTTCTGTCGCCGATGTCTCCACCTGAGCCCCTCATTGCCACCTGGATCTCCAGCCCCAGCTCCTTGCGGCCAGTGGGTGGGGTTATGCAAAGGGGCGGGTCCATATGTGGCCCAGGGTTGGGTCCAAACCAAATTTTCCCAGATCTCAGCACGAATCAAGTTGAACACCCCTGTACTAGGGGACTGCTCGTCATCTCCCCGGGACCTCACATGTGGAGTCCCGCAATGTTCCATTCTATTTCCTATCCTGTTCAACGTGTACATGCAGTAAGGGTGGGACACTGGGGAGAATACCGGATGTACCGGTATTAGATCTCCCTGGTACCAGATTTAACGGTATCGGCATACCGGATTTTTAACACTGGCCGCGGTACCGGATTTTTTACATTGCGGCTATTAACTTCAATGGCCGCAATGTAAAAAATCCAGTACCACGGCCAATGTTAAAAATCCAGTATGCCAGTACAGGTAAATATCGGATTTATCAGATTACGCAGATACACCCAAATACCGGCAATATCGGATCTCGGGAGAACTGGAATTCCCACCCCTAACATGCAGCATTTGGGTGAGGTCATCAGAGGGTTTGGTGTGACACCCAGCTTTACCTCTCATTTTCAGCTGAACACAAGCCCAGCAGTCTCGGCGCTTATGCGGTGTCTGGCAGCTGTGGAGGACTGGATGAGGGTGAGCCATCTGAAGCTGGACCCTGATAAGACAGAAGTGATACTGGTGCACAGGGCTGAGGGAGTGGTGGCATCCTTCATTGATAGGGTTTGCCCTCCATTGGTCCCTCAGGTCTGTAGTCTGGGGGTGCTCCTTGACTCGTAGCTCTGCCTGGATGTCCAGCTGGTGGCTGGTGGCTGTGCATTTCGCCAATTGCATCTGATGCAACAGCTTCGGTCATATGTCTCTGACCTGGCCACCATCATCCATACTTTTATCCCCACAAGATTAGACTATTGCAACGCACTATACGTGGGGCTACCCATGGTGCCAGTCCAGAGACTGCAGCTGGTACAGAACATGGTGGCCCTTCTCCTTACAGGGACAGGTTGCCATGAGCACATTACATCGGTGCTCCGTTCTTTGCACTAGCTGCCTATCGTCTTCCGGGCCTGATTCAAGGTGTTGGTATTGTCCTATAAAGACCTACACGGCTTGGGCCCCGTCTACCTGCAGGACCGCCTCATCCGCTGGGTCCTGGATTGGTTCCTGTGGTCTGCTGGGAGCACCCGTCTCAAGGTCCCCCAAGTATCTCGTGGGGTGACTATGGAGAGGGCGTTCTCAGTGGCCACACCTTGGCTATGGAACTCCCTCCCGTCAGAGGTCCACTTGGCCCCAGATCTTCCCTCTTTCCGAAGATAATGTAAGACCTGGCTGTTCAGGCAGTAGGGAGGGAGTTCAGCTCCACTTTTGGGGTTTGGGATTATGTAATTATATTTATATTTATTTGTATATAAAAATATAAATATATATGTATTTTAAATTGTGTTGTTAGCCACCCCGAGCTGCTGTGGCAGGATGGGGTGGCTATAGAAATAAAATAAAATAAATAAATATTTGATAATGAAAAATAAATAGACCAAAAGTTATTCATACAGACAGTTGAGCAACTTACGCATTTTGGACAAGTGGATCTGAGCAAGTCATTAATTGCTCATGGGTAAATACGAGATGGATGGGGAGGCTAAACTTGTCATATAAATTATTTCCTATTATTTATGCTCTCGTTTCCTACAACACTATACATTTTAAATATACTAGGAGACCAGAGTTCAAATCCTGTCTTAGCCATAAGATCACCATCTTTCAGTCTCCGTCCCTTATCAATAAAATGGGAATAGTAATGACCTACTTCAATAGGTTTTTGAGAGGGCGAATTAGATAACAATTAAGACACACTTTGAACACTGAAAGCTCTACAAAAATTAAAAACAGCAGCAATAATAATTCAAGTTTCAAAATATCATTTGCATAGGTATTTTAATGGATAATTTGTCTTGAGATAACACATCTTCAGTTAATCCTTTAACTTCAGTATTTCCTAGTACATCTATCACCAAGAATAAATTGTATAAGGAGAAAGCCAGGAAATTTTTATAAGAATGGTCTGACAGCTTGATATTTTAGATGCTGCGCATTTTGTTCACTAGTAATACCTCTTCCATGCAGACTTCTCAAAGAATTTTAGGGCTGAAACGAGCAGTAAAATTGCTGCTCGTGAGAAATTTTACCATATTGTGAACCAGGATCGATTTCCTGACAATTTCCCAATACTGAAGCAAGGAACAGGCTGCTTGGGCACCTGGCCCTTTAAGAGAGGTTAGCACCAGCAGGTCAGCAGGCACTAAAAGGGGGCAAGTGTTGGTGCCAGGAGGGACAGCACCTAGCTGAGTGGGACCAGCTGGGCTTGGGAATGGCTGGCTCAACCGAGTTGTTTCAGGAGGGGCGAGATATAAATTTGATTAAATAAATAAATAAACAAACAAACAAACTCGAAGCCAAAAGGACTGAGCTAAGCTCAGTCTGAGGGAGACCCTGGGGAAGTGCTCCAGAGACAAGGCAGCACAGAAGTGAGATCTGGGATGTGGAACTGGGAAAGCCAGAGGGTTGTTGCCTTGCAATGAACTGCACGTGAGAGAGATGTATGTGGTGGAGGACATACACTGGATAAAAGACATTTTTGTGGGCCTGGGTCTTTGAGGCTGGAGCCTACTCATACTCACCCCTCAAGGCCCTACCCTGTTACAGATATTTTCACAATACAACAAGATACTGTCCCAATTTATCAACTTTCCGTTTACTGTGTGCCATTCATTTACCACTTGCAGCATTGCTGCGGGCACCATTTTACTTCCAGGTTTGTTCTGCATTTCTGAGTCCATCACTGTGCAAACAGACCACCCTTGCTCTCCCACCAGTGCCCGTTAACCTCCACTCTCGTGCCTCCAATCAGAATTGTTGTTCTACGGTCAATGCAAAGGGAACAACAATCTGCAACTGAATTGCAGATTAGTAAAGGAATCTATGTACCAGCCAATGAGCGACAAGGAAGTACAAGGGAAAATGGAGTATCGGTATTACCGTTCGAGATTTGACATTGACGACAAAGCAGTAAATGGCAAAGTAAACTATTAGTAAGTGAATTGTTAGTAAACTGAGAAATGAGATGTCGATCGAGACATTGTCGAGTACCAAGAAGTTTTTGATTCAACCGAGACAGTATCAGGAACCAGGATTTCAACAGAAATTCCCATTTTTGCAAAAAACTTGTTTCAGCCCCAATAAAAATGCATTTTAGTTCCACTTGTCCAGAATTATTTATACAGATGTGCAAAACTCATCTTTTGAGCACAGCTACCACAGCTTACAAAGCATCTCCAACACATGCGCCATCTTTACTTTCCAGTATTGTTTTATTGACGGAACCGTCTGCACTGGCCTGTATTAGCAAGAGTGGACAGGATGGTGCAACAAGTCTCTTGCCTACACATGGGAGGCAACAGCTGGTCATAGTTAGAGCAGAGATTAACTGTGAACCCCCTATGTATGCAAGAAAATCCTACAAAGTATGTTCACATTTCATGCCAGGAAAGCAACAGTGCAAAGTACCTACTGTTTTCTCACAGTGCAGCCAAGTGGAGGCCAATGGGAAGTGGGATGAGCTGGGTGATACAGGCCAATTGTAATGACTGTACATGAAATCTTGCATGCATTTCAGTATAGCCGTTTGTCACCCAACCTGGACACTTCATGGAACTCCTCTCTTGCTAGAACGATATGCTTTGATGCTTGGGGACATGTCCTTCTTTGGCTGTGTACAGAATCTAGCAAAATGGGCCCTCTGGATTCTGCTGTGATTTAAATAAAGCATAGAACACACCTGTGCACAATCGCTTTGGGGACAACAGTTCTTGGAACTGGAAGCAGAAGCAGCAGCTGTTATCTCCCTGGTCCCAGCAGTAGTTAGAACGTCCTACCAACAGACAGCAGGATGCTGCTACTCAGTCCAAGGGCTCTAAGATGGAGAAGCAAGCAAAACATTTTCAGGAGAGACCCAGCACTGATAAACTGATAAAGGCCACTTAGAAATCTAACTGTGAAAGATGCTATTTGCATCTTGCTGCTGCAGCGGATGCTTAGGCAGCTACCATTGGCTCTCTATTAGTTGTCTAAAACAATGGGTGTTTTTACACGAGACGGAGGGGCACAGTCTTTGTGTGGGGCGGGTACATGGGAGCTGTGCTTGGGAGGGTCGCTTCACACGAGCAGCCCCACACACAGCCCACCCCATCCGCCCATGGGGCACTCTGGCTTTTCCAAGAATACCCCGTGCATAGACTGAGTGGGCCCGTGTGCGGGTCACAGGAGCGCGCACACCCCTCCACCAGCTTCAGACAAGACCTCCCACACATGGACGATGCCTGTCCATGCATGGCGGTGTCTTGTGTACAAACACCCACTCTGTCAGTATCTACTGCTCCCTCCTATCCAGGTTGTGCTCTCAGTCAGTCAGAGCATCTGTCAAGGAATGACACACATTTTTGACAAATTCAGCTCAACCGAGAATCTCTTCATCCCCATTTAGCTTGTGCATTCCGTCCTAACTGTCAGTCCCACATACAACCATCCCAGCAAATCCCATTGCATCCAAACAATGGTGGCAGAAAGGATAACCTCTTCACTCAGAGAACAATCCTCAGTCATCGTAAGAGCAAGCACACATCACACCAAGGTTCACACACATGGCCCCATGCTGCACTTAATGAGTTTCCACAAAACAGGTCAATAATCGTCTTAAAACTTATAATTTTCTAAGTATCTGTTGTTCAACATTTTTCACCAAAAATGGTTTCATGACAATAATCATCATAATGTCGCTATACAAATCTATGGGCGACTGCACCTTGACTATTGTGTGCAGTTCTGGTTTCTCTATCCCAATCCCCAGAGAGTCAGTTTCAGGAGACTGGACTTAGACAGTAAAAGGCCTATGAAGCATGGACAATGTTTGAGGCATTATGGGAAGGCTTCATTTTTTTTTTATTAGACTCATGCTGAGAGACAGTGAACTATTCAGACTTGTTTAAGAAACTGGAACTTTTTTTGATGGGGAACAAAAAGGACTTTGTAGCAGGCAGAACGATAACGACAGAGAACCTTTCTGCATGTAATTCTGTTTCAGCACCTGTTCACAGCAGAGGTCACTGATTTTGATCCATTATCAGAAAATATCATAATGCCTCTATACAGATCTATGGGGCAACTGCACCTTGACTATTGTGTGCAGGTCTGGTCTCCCCATCTCAAAAAAAGGTACAGTAGAAATGGAAAAGGTACAGAGAAGGGCAACAGGGCATGAAACAGCTTCTGTATAAGGAAGGGCTTGACAGATTAGGGCTCTTCAGCTTGGAGAAGAGACAACAGAGGGGATATGCTAGAAGTTTATAAAATCATGAGTGGTGTGGAACAAGTAAATAGCACGTATTTACCCTCTCAGATAGTACTAGAACTGGCAGGCACTCCATGAAACTAGCCAGCAACAGATTTAAAACAAATAAAAGTAAGTATTTTTCACTCAACACACAACTTGTGGAACATGTTGCCAAGAGGATATGGTCAAGGTCAGAAGCACAGCTGGGTTTTAAAAAAGGACTGGGTGAGTTCTTGGAGGGTAGGTCCATTCGCCAAGTAAGTTGGGGGGTGTAACTTCTGACTGTCAGAAGCTGGGATTGAACAGCAGGGAATGAATCACTACATTAGGACCAGTTGGGTACTCTCCAACCATGGCCACTGTGGAATACAGGATGCTGGGCTCGACGGACCATTGGGATGACCCTGTATGGCACTTCTTATGTTCCAAGGATGGAAGATTAACTAAATCTCGCCAGGCATAGGACTTTTCTTGTACTTGAGTATTTCCCCTTCTGGCCCTCGTCTACTCCTGCCCATGATCAAAGATGATTAAGTTTCCATCACTCTCTCTCTCTCTTTTTCTTCCTCTTTGCTAACAGACCTACTCTCACATATGCAAACCAGGAGCAATGGTGTCAGCACTTCCAACATCCATATTTGTAAACATGAAGGAATTTGGTTGTTGTTCACGGGTACCTGAACAAGGGAGAGCGTGGACTCAGAGCCAGACTGAATCAGGAGCTGAAGAGAACATGAGTTGACACTTGAGTGCGGGGGAAAAAAACCCAAAGCATCGAAAGCCCCCTCTTTTTCTTTGTCTATTCAGAAAGCAACACTGACGTTGGCTGAAATCACCCAGCTTCCCATTTCGATAGAACTGGACAGTACGATCAGTCCGACTGGAATTTGGATCAGACAACATTCTGATCAAACCAATTAACATTTTTTTCCCATTTTGCACATGCGTGTACTGCAGTATGGCAGCCACCATTTTGTTGTACAGCAGCAGCCATTTTGTGCATGCACAAATTGATCAATCGGAATTCCAGTCAAAAAATTATTTCAATCCAAATCAGCAGCCATTCCGATTCCACATAACTTTTCCACGAAATCAAAATGGCTGTTTCAAACCATCCCCATCACGGACGAGAAAGAGATTCTATAGGGCTCCTCCCACCCCACCCCCGCCGCAATGTGCAAGTCACAGTGTAATAAGAATGACTGGAATTGCATATTCACGGTGCCCATCCTTCATCTAACCCCACAAGGACATAAAAACTCCTACTTATTCTGCTACCTGAATGCATGCACTGTACTCAAAGTACTGGGTGCACCCATTAAAGTCAATGGTAAAACTTCCACTGACTTTAACAGTGGAGGATTGTCGTAAAAGTGAATCCAGTGCACTCATGCCACTGCTAGCCCCAATTAATTTCATGGGGCCTTCACCAGTGGTTTGGTGTCAGGATCAGAGCCTCTATCCTCTAGTACGCATTCATGAGCGAATGTGAGCTAGTGCCCGTTCATTTGCTAATGACTTCTATCACGTAGGCAATTTGACAGTATTGGTTGGGACATCAACAACGTACATGATGTTTTACCACTAGCAGCAGGATACAAATTACCGTAGATTTGTTTTACACAATTCGGTATATTTTGAAGGATAATCAATATTACTCTCCCCGCCCCCCAGACTTGAATTAGTCCATGACAGGTACTTCACATGTTGTGAAGTCAAGTCATGGCATTAGTTCTAGTTTATAAAGGAAAGGAAATATTTTAAATCAAAACAACAATATATTCAACTTCATAGTGAAAAATAAAAGTCAGCTGCAAACTTCTGCTCTAACCTGGCCCCCTTTTCTCGGGCAAGGTAGCCTCTGAAATCAGTGAGAATTTTAACTGAGATTTCACATTGAGAAGTTTTTGCCTCAATTGGTACAGGAGCTCTAAGGCAATCTAGACAGCACAAGATTTCACGGTTCTGGAGCCAAACTCATTTTGGCCAGCATGCTTTCAGTTATGCCGCTCTCTTATGGTCTCATTTTATTGTGCTATTCCCACTTGGGATTGGGCTATTTGAGAATGATCTGGCTAATTCACCTGGGTCACCATCCTCCTCCCCCGAAGCCTAGATCAACTGCCACCAGCCCTGCAGGTGGCTGACGAAGGGTAGTGCCTAAGGGAACTTGAAACTGGGCAGCCATTAAGTGGCTGGTAGCGACAGCAGGAAATTATGTTCAGAGACCGATGTTCACAGCATTTTCCCATTGCCAACCATTATTATGTTTCACCACTTCCTACATTTTGGTGTTTTATAGGACGGGATTTGCGTTGTATTATAATGGGCATATGTTGTACCTGGAACTTTTTATTTGTATTATGGGAGAGAATGGGTGGGTGGGAGTTGTGGCAGTCACAGTTCCTCTGTAAGGGGGAGAGGGTACATGTCTGGAGGGATGTTTTTGGCAGACATGAGGAAGGGGACTTCCCCATAAGCGGGAGTGGGAAGAATGAGGTGATGTGGGAACATGGCTGGGAGATATGGAGGTTGGTCATGGGGTGGGTATGGGCCAGGTAGAGAGATTGGGGAGTGTGAAGGAAGGGGACTCCTCTGATTGAAAGTCAGTGTAGCGGGGGTGATGTGGGAGGTTTGGAAGGGCAGGGTCGGGTGTTGATGCAATTTATCTTTCTTATTTTTATTTTTTGTCTGTTGTAAGCACCCCTTAGTGATAGAATCGTGGTATAAATCTATAAACAACAAGAACAGGCATGCACATGTATTAAAAGGAAAACAGCTAAAGTATTACATTCATCCAATGCCTCATGCAACAATAGTGCTACAGAATGCCAAGGCTAGATTTTCAAAAGCGCTTTGCTCCTACTGTGTCAACTAGGGTCAAAAAAAAAAAAAATCCACTTAGCTCCTATTGTGTCACCTATGATCAGAATTTCAAATTAACTCCATAAACTGTGCAAATGGAAACTGAGCTTCTTTGAAAATCTAGTCCAAAGCCTAATCACTGGGACAAACTCTGTCTTTAGATCCAGCTGGCACAAATCCTATTTAAGACAACGATGGTTATAGGAGTATGCTGAAGATTTTCATCTCTGGCTTTTGTGTTGGGTTTCTTTAATATAGACTCTTTATCCCAAGCGTTCAACAGACTTTTCAGTTGATGACAGGGCAAAACAGAATCTCTATCATTCAATGTGAAAAGTCCTCTGGATTCTAAATAATTAAGCATTGTTCATGAAGCCAGCACACAAAGAAAGTAGCTTTCATATGATAAAACATGCTATAAATTGGAGTCATTGTTAACCAAAACTAGTGATGTTCGTTTTAGCCCCATGCAAACACCGTTCAATAAACAGAAACAGAAAGTGGACAAAAACTGCAAATAGTGGAGATTAAAAATCAATAAAGAACTTAATTATTCACAAAATTGTCAGGCTTTTTTAAAAGCTTTCCAGGTTTCCTCTTCCCATTTTTCATAGTTAGTTAGAGGTGATTAATGATTAAATAAATAAGTCTAATATCTCAGTCTGAAATTGCCTATTTATCTCCCTATAGCTGCTTGTGTGATACCCTACAAGAGCTTTCAGTGGAGACCATCAGTAGGAAATGGAAACTACTGCTCCGATACTATCAAGAGAAGATGGCCCAATAAGAGAGATCATCTGAACTGCTTTATCATCCTCTCCTACTGCTCTGACCAACAACACTTTCCAGAGGTGACTTTCTCTGAAACAGTTGTGGTGATTTTCCTAACCAAAGTTGTGTAGGATCAGATCACTGGTCAAGCAACCATAAACTTAGCACTGAATTAATATTTCATGGGCCATGATTAACAAAATGAAATGTGTCCGAGATCTGAATGGAAAGGATACAATTGGAAATGCAAAACAGAGAATAGCCAAAGCTTACCATTGTTCCGTCACTCTTACTTCGTGCAACTTCCCGCTGCAGCCGAGCCACAGACAGCTTCTCCCTGTGGAAAAAGAAAAGAGCATGAATAGCAGTCCATTTTTCACTAGCGGGGAGAATGCACCACTCATATGTCACTGTGGCATTCTTCCACATCGCTGTGGTAACCCCCTTGGCAAAGCACTTTTTCTCTACCATATTTTCTAAAAAATATATTTCTAAAGAGGTTGAGCATTATTGTTGCAGTTGACGACAGTTTGACAAAGCGTCCGTGAACGGGATTAATCCAGGCACCAATTGTGCCACTGGAACCCTTGCTAAGGAAAGCAGCCCATGGTCTTAGGCTGTAAGAGAAAATTCTGGCCAAGTTACATAACTTAGTTATATTGCTGAGTATCTGTAGAACCCTGCACGCAAATTATTTGGCTCTCTATGAGAACAGCATCTTTTGAAATCTAAAACCCTAATTATTACCTTTACGCAGCCTCAATAAACTAAAAGACAGCGACAAAAACTGAAAGCACTTTATCAACCCAGTTCATAAAAACATTCAGTAGAATTGGTATTACAATATTATTTCCAGTTTTAGAGCCCAATTGTGCAACTGTCCTTGATGGGGAATCTTCATTCCAAGTCTTAAAACATAAAAAGGAGAGAGATTAAACTAAGGCCCCTTTTAAACGGGCAGGAGGTAGGGACAGTCCAGGCTTGTGTGTGGAGCGTTGCTGCAGGGGTGATGGGGTGGGGAAGAGTGCCAACGGGTGTGCTCCCGCGACACACCCATCTCCACGTACCTCCACCCATCTATACACACAGAGCAACCAGCCTTATCGCCGGTTGCTCCATGTGTGGATGATAGGTGGAGATGGGTGGGTCGCGGGATCACACATACACGCCCACACGCCACAGTGTTTACGCGGGCAGCACACATACATGCAGCATGTAAAAAGGGCCTAAGAGCCAATGGATAAACGCTATTGTTTCATTTGATCTGAAAAGATATTGAAAGTCAGATCCTCCATTGGTGTAAATCAGCATAGGACCACTGACCTTAGCTGAAACTGCACCAACTTACACCATCTGAATTTTTGGCCCTAAGCATCCATGATGGTGAAAGATAAAAAGTTTCAAATTGTAGGTGATGTAGAGGAGGTAGGCCTTATGCCAGTAGTGCACAAGAAGCCAGAGAAGTCGATGTGTGTTCAGCAGAAGAAGCAGGTTGAGAACAGAAAGTAGCAGAGTTACGAGACACAAAGGAGTGAGGACATTTTCAAAATGATTTCAACTTGTAAGGAGATTCAGTAGGGCATTGTGACTCAGTAGGGAATTATAACAGAATACAGGGAACCAGGGGTAGGTTTCTGCAGGATGCAGCCCAATAAAGTCACTTCCTCAGGGAATCAGATCCACCACATTTTCTTTATTATACAGTCAATATTTCTCTACCATACACGTAGTCTCTATATTTACAAGCCACACAGTCCAGTTCCTACAGGCCCAGGACTCCTGCAAGTTCAAGCACTGCCCTGTGCTCCAGCACTGTCACTCCTCAGGGCTAAAGCCATGTCTCTCACACCGCCCTTGTGCTTATAGAGTTCTACTCCTCAGAGTTATCTAGGCTGCCAGCCGTAAGAAACCCTCCACCCAAATATCTCCCTCTGAGTGGGATTTATGAGGAGACAGAGCACACCTCGAATCTCCTCAAGCCCCCCTGCCTGAGACAGCTTTTACACACAACAAAAATGGGTTCTTATAAGTGCTCGAGATAATTCCAGATGTTATAAACACTGGAGTTTTGTTATGTGTGAACGCGCTATTCCCCTTTTTACGCAGCAAGATCTCGCAGCCTTGTAAGACCGACATGGGCCTCTGCGGCCTGATGCAGAGCTTTTCCTCAGCTCTTAGCACTAAGCTCTGGCTCAGGCTTTAAACCCTGGCCTGGCTTCTGCCATGCCCAAACATAGCTGCATTACTTGATGTGCTGTCCTCTGCTTTGCACAGTGCCTGCAGCCTCACCTACCGGTGCTAGATCCCTTAAAAGAGACAACGTTTCCATAAGACTCTGCTATGGGCATTTTAAAACTGGATCCTGTAAGGAGGAGAACAACAAGCATACTTTAAAAAGTGCAGAGGGGTTTCAGAAGTATAGATTAGTCCTACAGGACGAGTAGGTAACATGATGGTAAATGATCAGGAAAAGGGAAGGATACATTTATTGCTTCCCACTGATTATTCTTAGACTAGAACATTGTTTCACAACCCATGAGTTGTCAGAGTTATATAGCATCTAAATAACGTTCTAGCCATTTGCGAAGAGGCACAACAAATACGCAGGTACAAAAAACTTTAGTAATTTATTCCTATTCAGCAAGTAGGATCTAGAGCCAAAGGCTGCTTTCTCACGTTACCTGGGAGAATGGGAAACTTCCATGAGGGCAATCGTGGCTCTATTCTAACAGGAATTAGCACATGTCGGAATGTGCTATTCTGTTTTTTCTCCTGCAAGAACACCCATGATTATAAGAGCTACATCGGGGGACTCAGTCACGTATGAGTGTTCTTATGCATATTCCTACGTGCGCTAGTTCCTGTGAGACTAGAGCTACGACTGCCCTCACAGAAGTTCCCTCTCCCCAGATAACGTGAAAATCAGCAACTAATATCAGTAGTACTAATCTTGTATTATCAAGCGCTACTTCTTTAATTTCCTGTCCATAAATTCAGTTCATCCAATAGGACATGAACTTTACCTTCAGTTCATTGAGGTCCCTTCCAGCCTTGTAACTCTAAATAAATAGCACATCAGTCAGTCAATGAGCATACCATCCTATATATAAATAAAATAAGTATCTTATATACACACACGTCCGTCTCATATACATACATATATATAATACACACACACACACACACACACACACCTGTGCCTGTGTATAGACACACCCATCATATATAGAGCTGAGTTATTTGCACACATAGTATCAGTAACTGTCAGATTTGCAGTGGCCAAACCAAAAATGATCGGTTATCAAGCAATAGTCATTATTAACTTATGGTTTAACCGATTTACCACATTTCTGTATTACCGTACTGTGCAGTTTACCGTATTGCCTCAATCTCTTTTCCCATCCATCCTACAGTGACCGGCTAGTTCCGTTTGCCCATAATTCCTTTCTTATTTATACCCTGCCCCGCCCTTCACCCCTGGACACCGGTTTTGAGTTTAACTCAGTTTCACATTAGATATCCGGTTCAAACCTGCTGAATAAAGCTTTGCTATCAGCCCAGATGTAAACTGGAAATAAAAGAATGCAGAAAAATGGTAACTCAGTTACATGGTAAATCAGTTATGCAGAAATGGTAAAATGGTATCAACCAGTATTTCATTTAATCTCTTAACTGACAAGGTATATGGTTAACCAAGGCCCTTTTCACACAGACGCTCTAACACAGATAAAATGGGTATTACATTTTATTATACATGTCGCAGGGAACCCATAGAGCACACCTGCAGCCCTGCAACATGTATAATAAAATGTAACAACCATTTTATCAGTGTTAGAGCATCTGTGTGAAAAGGGCCCAAAAAGATATCCAAAATTTCTCTTATTAACCACGATTATGGAATTAACTATCCGTTTCAGTTCTAACCATGTTGTGACATATACACTGCTCCATTAGGGTAATTTAGTGCAGACTCAGTCTCATAATTACGTACTTAGGCAGGATTCATCATCACACAAGGCTTTATTCCTTTGTTCCTCATACATCAGAGGCACGAGCCCTTTCTCCCTGGCTCCCAACACCCTTGGTCTAGAGTTCAGAACCCTGGCTAGCTCCCAGGTTGTGCTGCTTCCTAGGGAGATCCTGCCTCTTCAGCAGCTCACTCCAGACTGCCTCTGCTCTGCCAGGCAGCCATCTCCTGTTATATCCCTCATAGGGGCGGGACCACAGTGATGGGCATGCTGGCCTTAAAGGGGCTATGGTCTGCTTCATAACACATACATCTCTACAGAATCATTTTTTTTTAGAAGTTATTAAATATCAACAGAGATGGCCCAACATTGAGAAGAAGGGGTGTGAATGAGCTCAACAATAGGATTCATCACAACAAAATCTTAGACTGCACTTACTGCACAGCAATCCCATTAAAGTCAATGGAACTACTCCTGTGTTAGTGTTCTGAGGACTGAAGCTATACTCTCCTAACCCATTTAAAATGCCATGGATGAATCCTTCCAACAGCAATTGGTGTAAAAGCATGGCTACCCATCAGGGAGTCAGGTTCCTCAACTATCCATCACCATCAAACACTAACTGGCTATTCTGACGAGGTGGGGGACATTTAATTCAGCACCAGACACAACACTTCCTTTACGATTCTGAAGCTGTTTGGTGCCAGCACTATTTCTTTGCACCATCTTGACTCCTGCAGGATCATGGCCCTAGTCTCTGATGGTTCAGCCAAATGGCTCATGTCAAAAGTAGGTGTCAGATCCAGCACGAACAACTAGCCCTAAACAAACACCGTAGGACACAGAAAAACCAAGCATGATTGTGGCAGGATGGAGTAGCTGGGGCTGCTGCCACTTTAAGAGTGTGGCTCCAAGCCTAGCTGTGTCAGCAGAGGAGGCAAACCTGGGCTGGCTTAGACTAGAAAAGCCTGCATCCCAAAAGGGAAGAAGGAGGTGGAGAGAAACTGGGTGTGGCTCTGGCTGGAAAAGCTGAGCAGAAGCTTGAGAGACTGGACGCTTGGCCAGCAGGAGCTGGAACTCCGTCAGTGAGCGGGGAGCTGGGCTAAGGAGGAACCCCTCAAACAGATCCCACAGCTGCAACCCAGGACTACCTTGAGACAAGAGGCTGCAGTATCCAGGAGGGACCTTTCCATAATTACATCGAGACCAGAAGGGCAAACCTTTATGTTCAGGGTGGCAACCCCAGGGGACTCACCCGTTAGTAGAGAGACGCCCCTAACTGGTGGACTGGGCTGGCTAGAAGGGTGGAGAAGGCCAGGCTCAAAAGCACCCCAAAGTGCCCCACCCAATACAGGCAGCATTGATAGTCTGTAGAATGGCAGTAGGGCTTTGAGCTAAATTCCCTGTGGATTGCTGGCAGGACCAGACCCCGCTGTCACAACAACCTTTTCCCCTCCAAAAAAGCCCAAGTACAGTATCTGTTGCATCATTTCACCATGTCCATACAACTGGTAAATACATCAAAACTAGGGGTGTGCAGAAGGCACATCATTAGTTTTCATTATAAAAACCCCTTTGTTTTCAGGGGGATTTCATGAAGCACTCTACCCCTTTTTGTTTTTGTTTTTCAATTTTATATTATTAAAGAAATTATTATTTTTTTAAATCACTTTGCATTGGCAAAATGGCTGCTAGTGCTGTTCTGCATATGCACAGCCCTTTTCCAAGATGGCCCCACCAGCATCAGCACCATTTTGGAAAAGGGCATGCATGCAGCCCTGGCAGCCATTTGCACATGCACAGTGATTAAAAAAATTATTTTTAACACTACTAAAAAAAAAACTAAAACAAAAACAAATGTTATCTGCCTATTCACTCATTTTCATTACCTTAATTAAGAAAGCAGAAGGGGGCTCCATTCATTTTTGTAACTAAACAAGACAAAATTGCACATTCCTAAATTCAGAACAAGAAGAGGGGAAAGGAGAGCTGAGAGGAAATTAATAGGTTGCTTCTCCATTCCCATTCCCACAGAACCTGAGGACGCTCTATAAACATGCAGCATTAACAAGGAGAGGTCAGAATTTATCTGCACAGCAGCTCCAACCCCTCTTGACAATTTCATGGGGGGGAACTTCTCACAAAATGCAAAGCTGTCAACCTCACCTCCCTAAAAAAGATTCTGTTCCATGCCAACGAGCCCCACTAAGAAGAATTGGGGCCTTACACAGTTGAGAAGACTGCCAGCAAAGCTCTTTCAGGAACCATTCTGCCAAGGAGGTGGAAGGGCAGGAAATCCTGTGGAGTGGCACAGAAAGGCTGTCCCTCCACAGATTTATGAAAGCCTGTGGGATTTCCCCAGAGATTGATGGGCATTGTTGTGTTTTAGAGAGCCACAACCCAGCTACTGTCTCAGACCAGTAAACGTGCTGTCTCTTTACCATACTCGGGAATTCCCAAGTAGAAATGTTGGATTTTGTCCATAAATTTGCCTCTTGTGTTGTTGTTTTTTAATGATATGATATGAGCTATGTTTTTTTTTCCCTTAGAAATTCCTAATGCTAAGATGTCAAATTCTCTATTTTATTTTTCCTGGTACATATTGATACAAGTCATTTTCATAGGATGATATTGTCCCTTAAAAGGGGGGTTTTCATTCCACCTATGGCTGAAACCGGATCTCAATTTTCTCTCAGTTCTCACCAAGAATCATGGTTCTTGACTCATTTCTAGCAAGAATCGATAGTCAAGAAAACCCACAGTTCTCGACACTCTTGATAATTAGTTATTTCTGAGATTTACTGTGTGTGATTTACCATGCATCGTATACCGATTTACAGTGTACCACCTACCACATACTGCATTCATCCCAGCATTTCGCTTACACAAAATGGCTGCTTTTTCTAAAATGGAAGCAACACTGCCAGCACCATCTTGGAAGAGGGCTGTACTTGATGCTGGCCATTTTGCACACGCGCATTACCGGGACGGTGTGGTACATGGTAAATCAGCATACAGTACACGGTAAATGGTAATAGTACACAGTAAGTTTGGACAAGATTCTCACAGAGATCTCAAACCTTTACCTAGATTGCCCTAAGAGCTCGGTAATGATTCTCGATCTCTCAAGAAACAAAACCTATTCTCATTTCAGCCCTAATTCCACCTGAAGAACACTGGGCTGTGCATAAACAGGAGTCCTATACCAGACGTTAGGAAATGGTGGCTCAGGAGCTACATGGGCACCTGTACTGCAGCAGATCTCACAAGCAGCAGCTGCCTACAGGCATGTTCATGTGGGCTCCCACAGGAACAAGCAAAGCCAATCCACCATTTCAGCCACTGGAGTCAGGGGCTTAGCTAGGTGGTAATAGGCCATGGAACAGATAATGGAACAGGTCCCCTTGCTGGGGCACTCCACTCCAGCATACATATGCATTCTACATGCATGTGGGGGCCCCAGAGCCATGCACCTGTGCCTGCTACACCTATTCTAGCTACACTCTTGGCTGGAGCATCATGGACGATGTGGGAGTATGCCTTGTGCCACTACTACTATTGCCCAAACCAACCAATCCACTTGGGAGCCAGAGTTTTGATGTGAAGAGGAAGATGTGGGAATAGCTGCACTGTCAGTACCCAGGAGGACCGGGGGAAGCCATGATTGATGTAAACCAACTTGTGGCTCTTAGTGATATGAAAATTTTGTTACGTGGCTCTTTGGCTTCGAAACTTTGACCAACCCTAATATATTCTAAAAGTTACACCTGTGAGGACATTCAATCCAGACCTTCAATTTGACTTGAGAAACTTACTCCTTTAAATGAGTAAGATTCTGGGAGCAAGGAAGCCCAATCAAAAGGGGAAATCAAAATAAAATTGAACTTTTGAAGTATTTTGTACAGAAAGGAAATTCTTACGCAGGGATGTTGTCATTGTTTCATGCATTTTGCAGTTCAACTTCTACTTAAATATTTCTGAATCTAACTTCTCTGTGCTATTTTTTAAATTGGTTCTCCACATCCATGATCAATATCAGTGAAAGAGGATCTTCTCCACATAGTATTATAATATTTTGTTAGCACTGATACCAAACATACTGAAGCATTCACAAACCAAACATTTCTTCAGACATACATCGACATCATGGTTGTCTTTTGTGTTTTATGAGTTTGCCACTAGTAGCATATACCGTATCACAACAATTAGGATCTTACCCCTGAATCTAACAAACAACTTTTCAAAATTCCCTGCAAGTTCTGTCATTCATACAACACTCTTTTCAAGTGGGCAGCTGCACAAACTCCAAATTCAGAGATATGTGAAATCCTTCCCACTTCCTGTGCTCCTTGATGATCCTGTGCTCCCTGTCAAATGATGCAAGTCATGACCCACTCAAATATGAGGCAGGCAATAAGTAGATGAGTGAATGCACGGTTATGGGACAAGGCAAGCACAGAATAAGGAAACAGTAGCGGGGGAAGTGTGTGCATGAGGCCAAAGTCAATTAAAAATCCACTAGTAGAATCAAAATAGGAGTTGGTCACTTAGCAGATTTTTGTGTCTTTACTAACTGTGCCCTCCCCGGTTCTTAATTAACAGCTTTGTTGGGGTTTTTTTAAGGCACTTTGCTTGGATGCTACCATAAACAAATTACAAAATTGGTTAATCCTGTTTTAAGGATTTAGTTCATCCACTAGAAATAGCTGTGTTTTTGCATTGCTTCACTGCTTTATTATGCTTTAGTAGAAAAGCTAGTATACGCTTTAAGGGGTTTGACTTTTTAATTGCAAAACAAACGTCTGAGAATATTTCATGAGCAAAGCACGTAAGAGCTGTTTATCCAGATTTACAGTCTACTAGAAAAAAATCCACACTGAAATATACATGATAGAATAATATGAGTCACAACTGCATCTGCTTTATCTCAGTTGTCTGAAAGCAGCAAATCTCCGTTTTGTTCCTTAATACAAAGGGTGGAAGAACTGATTGACTCTTATGTATGATACTTATACTTGAGTCAGTCTTATAAGTGAATGCAGAATATTTATGGAGAACCTGACCGTTCTTTGTAGGTGATGAATCGGAAGAGCCGTCACAGATCAATGTGACTCTGGAAGACGTTCTAGAGCAAACTGACAAACTAAATAGTAACAAAGGATTTGATGGTATTCACCCCAAAGTTCTTAAGGAACTCAAATATGAAATTGCAGACATGCTACTGGTAGTTTGTAACCTGTTGCTAAAATCTGCCACTGTACCTGAAGACTAGAGGATAGTGAATGCAACGCTGATATTTAAAAGGGCTACAGAGGTGATCCTGGAAACTACAGACCAGTGAGCCGAATGTATGCGCCAGGCAAAATGGTGGAAATTATTATTAAATACAGAATTACTAGATATATTGATAAACATGGATTAATGGTAAAGAGTCAACATGGATTTAGCAAAGAAACGTCATGCCTCACTAATCCACTGGAATTTTTTGAGGGTGTAAATAAGCATGTGGATAGGGGTGAGCCAGTCAATATAGTGTACCTAAATTTTCAGAAAGCATTTGATAAGGTCCCTCATGAGACACTTGTAATAGATCTGGGGAAATCTGATCTGCCCCACCCCTCCCTTGAAATGTAGCTTCCTCTTGGAACTCAGTTCCTCTCAAACGTGGCTAGTTGAGCCACACCTGATCTAGCCTTTTATCCTCTTGTCTTAGAACAATAGTTTGGGCTGGACAGTGCTGAGTACTGGGAAGAACAGCTTTCAGTCTTTGTCCGAGTGTGGAAAGTTGCAGACTAGCCGGAGGTTGCATGCTAGAGTGCTGGGGACAGCAGGCTACAGACAGTGTCTTCTGGAGACCCCAGGGGTGCTGGCCCTGAAGGGGTTACTGAGACCTAGCAGCTGGTCCCAGCCATTCCTCTCAACTTGTACATTTGTAAATAAGTGGACTCATACCACACAGTCAGTCTCCAGTTTCTCTCTCCTGCTGAAGGGACACCGACCCAGCAAGGCTGCTCCTGAACTTCCCACCACTTGGGGAAGTGGGGCAAGCAACAGACTCTTGAGGAAATTAAAATGTCATGGGATAGGAGACAGTGTCCTATTGTGGATTAGTAACTGGTCAAAGGATAAGAGATGAAGAGTAGGACTAAATTATCAGTTTTCACAATGGAGAGAGGTAAATAGTGGAGTGTGCCCCTACATAGGCGTAACAACAAGCACAAGAAAGTTCTCGGCATGTGTCTCCATGGCTGCAGTGTTTGAACTCTGTAGACCATGCACAAAATGTTTTGAACAGCTTAAAGAGCTGGGTGGCTGCCTAGCTAGAATTGGCTGCACGCCACACATGAGCTGCTATTGGTTACTGTTGGTCATGTGTCCTTACAGAACTGGCTGTGCACCGAGTGCAAGCTTTTATTGGCTATTATTGGTTACAGACAGGCTACTGGTTGGAAAAGGTTTTGCAAAGCTTATGCTGGGGGGGTGGGTTGCTGCTGCACCAGCACCGCCAATCCATGTAGTTATTAAACTGCATAGACATTTCTGCCACAAGCACATCAGAAACATGTTTAGAGGAGGTGACATGCGTACAGAGGTTACCACCATGAAAGCATGGACTTTTTTAATTGGGTGTGGTAGAACCACTGAACGTTAAGAAATGGGCAGATGTGGGGATCTGCAAGACAGTGGTCACTGTACTCAGAATGTATGTGGGAGCAGACCTGCCTATTGGTGAAAAGCTACTCGTATAATTTCTTATCTTTTGAAATTTAGCAGTTTTTGCTTGCAACAAGCATGAGGGGTCATAACACCACAGAAAGCAATTGCTGCAGTTGTTTGCCCAGGAAAGCCAAATGGCTTTGGCTTTTGTCTGTGGGTGCTGTGGCACCCCTAGTACAGGGCCCAGAGAAGTTGGGGGTGTCCAATACCCTGGCCTTTGCTGACATTTGAGTGAGGCCTGATGTAGAGAGAGAACGCTCAGATCCATCCACATGCACACAATGGTGTTCTATGTATTCGTGATAGAGTGCACACACACTATGTAATACTGTTGCAGTTCCAAGTTCAACAGAATGGAAGAGTGGGAGCCCCAGGCGAGAAGAAAGAGTGGGATGCAAATGAGATCACAACTTTTCTGGATGTTTGGGCACTGCCAGACGTAGAGCAGTCACTAATGGAGGCTGGACCTTCCTTGCCATTTTTTCTCATCACTGCCCTGTTGACGAGAGGATACCTGCGGGGCCACATGAAGTGCGTTGATCAGATGGCAGAGATTAATCTTTTCAGGAAAACGAGTGACTCTGGGTACAGGGAATGTGAACTAACTGAAGGAGAATTTGTTGCCCCTACATGTGGTTTGGAAACACAGAAGTGCCGAGTGCCATCATGAGCGGGGATATTTTCTGCCACAACTGTATGGTAATGCAGAACTTGCTAGAGAGGGGGTACAAGAGGCACATGCTTGACTCGGGGGTTTATACAAACAAGAGGAATCTTCAACACCACAGTGGGCAAGACTCCAATAAAACTATGTGCTGCTACTTGTCAATATGTCATTGTGAGCCATGGATGCAATAAATTGGGTTGACAACATGCAAGACCAATTGCTTGCGCTTTCATTTTTCACTATAGGCACTCAATAAAGTATGTGATTTGCTCAACAAACTCAACATTGTGTGCATCGCAAAAGGTTATTTCGAGCTGCCAAGTGCTGGCAGGTAGAAACACAGGTATGAACCTCCATGGAAAGCTGGGGATAGCAGGTGCTGGATCACCTCCTAGAGTCATAATAACCCAGAAGAAAGGAACAAATGGTCTAGCTTCTTCCTATCATTGGCCATGGCTGTGAGTCATGACAGTTAGCAGGATACTGAGAAGGGGGCTGGGCTGGTAGACAGAGGGAGTAAGAATGTATTAGGTTTGTCATGCTAAAAACCTGTGAGGAGGCGGCTAGTACTGAGACAAGAGCAAGTGTTGCCTTCCCGTGGGGAAATACCTACCTTTCGGGAGCTCCTGCAACAATTCATCAATATTTCTCCACTGGTCAGCAATTCTACCATTGTGAGATTACGCCAGCAATTTTCCATCATTTTCTGGGATTTGGGGGGACTTTCCGGGTCTGTTTTTTGGCATCCCTTTGCATCAGTTTCCAATCTGTTTGTGTCGCATAGCCAGTATAAAAGGCATAAGCTGCTAAGCATAGTTGGTAGCAGCTCAGTTTATGTTGCATTCAACCAGTGAAGAATAGCGAAAAAGTTGATAAGTTTCCTCATCAGTCACACAAATGCAGGTGAATGACCCTGTAAGCAGGCTCAGTCTGGGTGCCCGAGCCTGACCCTTTAAGGAGAGTCAGCACTGGCATGGGAGGCGGAGGAACTGAGGCAGCGCAGGGTGGAACCTTAATGCACTGCAACTGGACTAGCCTCCAGAACCAGGCAACCAAGGGTCTGAGTAGGTCTGAGGCAACACAGAAGCTAAAAGGCTACGCCTGGAGCTCAGTAGAGAGGTTTGTTGGGAGAGGCAGAAGCCATGAAGGGCTTTGATTCAGAGAGGCTTATGAGACACAACCAGAGAGAGGCAGAAGCCATGGAACGCTCTGCCTCCTAGCTGGCTATAGCCAGGAAGGTCTGAGTTAACAAAGGTCTCTGGTGGACCATGTATGGGGTCTCTGGTGGACCATGTAAGGGGTCTCTGGTGGACCACGTATGGGGCGATACCTGGCTCTAGGAGCTATGGAATGATACCTGTGCCTAGCCAGAGGAAGAGACCCCACTTGACTGGACTCCTATATCGTGAAGGGCTGAAGAATTAAAAGCACTGTGTAAATAAAGGACACTTTTGATCTTATTATTATTATTATTAGCAAGCATTTATATAGCACCAGCAATGTACCTGGCACTTTACAAATTAATTAAATAGACACGGTCCCTGCCCTAGGGATTATAATCGGAGAGACCGGGGGGAGGAGGCGGGGAGACAAAGGAAGGGGAACAGAGGGAGAGAGATAAGGAGTATAATATTCACGAAGATCCCATATGAATCTTTGGGGCAGGAAACTGCAAATACTTATCCCAGGGGCCCAGCAACCCTACTACAGACCCGTTTCCTATGGAAACGGCAGACTAAAATTTGTCATTTCAGGCCTAGTGGGGGCTGCCCAAAAGTATAAGAAATGCACGCAGGAGGATGCCCATGTATCAGGCTCTACACGCTAAACATATGTGAGGGGGCTGCACAGACCGAACCCGGACTCCAGGGGACTTTTGTCTCACTCGTTACCCATCGTTTCACCTTTGCTTAGAACACAGGATATTATTAGGGAAACATAGTAGTCCAAGAGCCAGTCAAAAGATTCATGAGAAAATAGTTTGAAAAACCTGGTTTCAGAATAACTGAAATAATTTCATCTTATCCAACAAAAATTTCAAATTGGAAGAGTCAAACTCCCCACAACATATTAACACTATGCAAGTCCCAACAGGGAAATTACCTGTCCCATATTGCCATCCATATGCTTTCAGAATCATCATATCTGGCTACCCTGCCACAATACTGTGCAGGACATTCCTCCACCATTAAAATCATTTCAAAAACTGCAAATTTCCTTGCAGGTTTGCCATTGACTTCAACTGGAGAGGGATTGCAGCTAAAATATTTTGAATATTTCGATACGAAATATTTGTCATTTCTACTCAAAAATCTTCAGAATTCCAGTTCAGCAAGAAATATGTAGTTTTTGAAATGGCCAGCAAAGCAAGCTCTTCTAAATATAAAAATATACGTCTACGAAATTCTACCTTGATCTACTGTTGCCTTGCACCTCATGTTGAGAGCGAGACCGTATTAGATCAATGGAAAGGGAGTATAAAATGTTACCATTCTGATTGGTAAATTATAATTCAGGACAATTATGTTTAAAAGCAACATAAACCTGTTTATACTACTAATAAAAAACACTTGGCGAAAGTTAATATTTTACACATTTGGCTAACCTTGGGATAGTTTTTATTCCCAATTTTTTAATTTAAATAAGCATAGGTCTTGATTGGCTGGGTAACTCTAATTTTTTTTCATATGTAAAAATAAGCTTTTAGATACTTTTGTCTTTCAAGTGGGAACACTGATACTTCAAAGCTGACTGATTAAAACAAAACCATTTTTATAAGCAAACCTTGCTTTCCTTTGAAGGTACAGTTTTATTTTTAAAAATCAAGCATATTTCATCCCACTAGTTAGGCAATCAAGATAATTAGTGACTTAAAACACTGTAGAAAATTCTTTAGATGAAATTTTCAGTTACATTTATTACTTCAGACATCATAGCCACTCGTGTCTACTTTTGACATATCTTCAAATGGAAGAATTTTCCACCCTGACTGTAATCATGGTGGCCAGATTGGTGGCTCTTCAAGCAGACATGACTTGCCTACTTGACATGAACTGGCTAGCTAACCCTAGTATCGGCAGTCTCATTTTACAGGGAACAAACGGAGACTAAAATAAAGGGACTCTCTCAAGGCTGGCTAAGAAAGGCCAGGTTCAAAACTCTAGACTCCCAACTCCCATGTGTTTTCCTCAGCAACATGCACACCCTTTACATAAAGGCTCTTGTGGACAAAATATGAATGCAAATCTGAATATTTTGTATGAGATGAGCTGCAGGCAGTTTAATACAGCAGTCTGCATTCCTAAAGCCTATAACCAGCACATTAGCAAAGAGGTAATTAAAGGAGCCAGACAAAGGTCTAGTGATACTCTATGTAAATTGTGCAAGTGTGTTAACGAAGAAATTCAAACTGTTTCCCCCCACCCCCCATGCCATTTACCTTTCTTTTAAAACTATTCTTTCAATTACAACTAGTATCCATCCAGTTAGGCAATGGAAACCATACCATATGATAACTTGCATGACTCAGATTTTGAATATCAAAGATAACATACTAATTGACCGCTTTCTCACGTGGGTTAATATACACCCGTTGGTGCCACGGGGAAGTCCGGGACACAAAAGACACGCAGATTCTGTCTCTTCAGAAGGGCGGAAATGCAGATCTTTGCCGGCAAACATGCACATCCGGCAGGGTAGGGGAAAGGTACTCTCCCAGAAGCACGTTTGCCAGCAAAGATCTGCATTTCCACCCTTCTCACAAGATGGAAGCTACATGTCTTTTGAGTCTCAGACTTCCCCGCGGCACCAACGGATGCATATTAACACACGTGAGAAAGCACTCAGACTATATGCAATCCCAACTGAGGAGGAACTGTGGGAGCTGGGGATGAAAAGCTATGAAATTCTGAAAAACAAAATACGACGGTTAGGATCTCTTCCCAGTCATTGTAGCAGCACAAACATGTGAAGCCCTAAAATTCAGGTTTATTTAAAAATCCAGGGTCAACTGATAACGGGTAAGATAGTATATCCAAGACTGAGTTGAAACAAATTCCCGCAAAAACTGGAATACCCATTAAAATTGCAGTACTCAATCTGACCTGAGAAAAGCGGGTACTAAATCGGTAGCCAATTAGTGCTTGACGTATTGCCTGACATATTGATTCACTGGGTTTTCATCCCAATTTTCCAACTTCCAGCACCCATTTTTTTACTGTACGATTTACTAATCAGTACAACAGTAAATAGCTAACTCAATAACAGCAATATCTGGTATTTTGGGGAGTGTCTCCATGTTGTTTTCTATTTGCTACTCTATTTATTTAGGTTAGGAAAGACAACGGGCGAATAAAGAGTATGAGGTTTTATGTCCACACTTATGACTGGAACATGAACTTCATCTTGACCATGACACTTTCCCTATGTAGTTCATCAAAGCTGTATATCTGTGACAGAGCTGAAACAGGTACCCACAAAAACAGGTACACCTGTCAACACCGCACTACCACCCGATTCAGGTGGTAAAAAATGTGGAGTATTTTCAGTACCCAAAACGGTGTTTGATCAGGTACCCAGAACACTGACATAAATTGGGACACAAACAGTATTTTGGTTTGTGGTTTTTTACTTCTAGTCCCACATTTTGGAAAATTTTGGGGGTATTTTTGTAGATTGGGGTAATTTAGGGCACTCAAAAAAACAGAAAATCAGTCATTTTGGGTTTTGGGGTGCTCAAATGGTTTCTGGACACCAATTCAGATACCCGAATCAGTTCCCAAAAATGTGCGTATTAACCACAAGTACCAAATTGGGTACCCATTTCAATTCTACTTCGACGCCCCTCCCCCCATATTAAAACAAATAAAACCACACACATCTTGGGAAAGTCTAGTATTTGTTCATAGTTGTCACTTTGACTTTGCAGATTCTCTGGTAAAACACAAGACACTGTTGTTGCAGAGAGAAAACGATGCTGGTTTTAAACAAGGCATAACTATAATGAGGACAGGCGGCTCAGCTGCACAGGGGGCCATGACCCAGGGGGTGGGGTTAGACTCCTTGATGCAGCTGTGCCCCCTCCCTCTAAGAAAGAGATGGAAGGGGTCACATTCCATCTTCTGTACCAGAGCCTATTCCAAGTTAGCAGTGCCTCGGATTTTAACATAGTTATGCCTGGGCATGTTGGCCAAACAAGTGTGCTGATAAGTGCTCTCTCATATATAGTGGGTCTATATGCAGCCAGTTTTGGCACAGGAAAATAAACACAGGCAAGATTTCTACACAATAAGAAAGGACAAGGACTGAAGTGTTCTACATCTACCACAAATGGCAGTGGAAACTGACACAACGCACAATACGTGCAATCTGAATTGGGTGCACACACAGGCATTTTTAGTAGTGCGCATTCGGGCTTGGATAAAATATAAAAAATCCCGTTTCAGCTTTCATGTTTGAAACACAAAATAATGCCCTGCAATTTGGGGCTATCTGTTCGTGTCAGAGACTCAGGGCTGGGGCATGGAGAGTCCAGGGTCTTGGGTCCAATGAGTCAGTGCAGGATCAGTGCTAGATAAATAGTGTAGGGCTGGTTCCAGATCCGGAAAAGTCACCCAGACCAAGGGAACAGGCAGACGAGGCAGATGCAAGACAGGATGAACTGAATGAGGCAGATGTACAAGGCAGGGAACCGGCTGATCAGGGCAGACAGAAAGGATTCAGGCAGAGGTGGGGTGAGCTCTCAGGGCTGCTGCTAGGGGGCTCCCTAGATAGTCACCAGGAGGCTCATTAGACAGTCACTAGGGGGCATCTCTCACAAATGCCAGGCACCCATCCAGGCAGACACCAAGCCCCTCTCCCAGAGATCAGGGCAAACAGACAGACAGCTAAACTCCCAACTCCCAAGCAGGCTACAAAGAGCTCGAGTTCCAAGGGAAGGTCAGAAGGGTAGGGATGTGCACACAGTAACTCTTTCATTTTTGTTATTACTTTTGATTTCATTATTAAAATAACTTTCGTTTTAGTTATATTTAGTTAGTCTTTGTTTCGTTTTCATTTTTACTTTCGTTTTTTATTTCCATTGGTTTCAATGGAAAAACACATTTGTGGCTGTAATGTGTTTGTTTTTTCCATCCAATTTGGATGAGAGTTGGCAGGATTGTACCCACAATGGAGTGCATTGTGAATGCAAACTTTCAGAAAGATTGAAAAAAGGAGCCCAATTCTATAAGCAGTTGAAATTTGTTAGTTTACAACATTCTGCATGTACATTTCTGACTGTAACGTCTTGGTTTTCCATCTGATTTGGATGAAATATTTTGAGATTATACCCCTCCCCATTTGTACTACCTCTGCCAACTTTCAGATGAATTAGATAAAGGGTCCCAATGTTATAAGCAATAACGTCTTTGTATTCCAGCTAGTTTACATGAATTTTGGTAGTATTGTATCTCAGACCTTTAGGATCATCTCTGCCAAATATCAGGAAGATCTGATAAAGGGTCCCAAAGTTATACGCCTGCACAGCATCTGGAGAGTATGAGCCTATTACAGGGATTCTATTATGTTTGTCACTGTGGTACAAGATGTTTGTGATGCCAAATGGCTAGCAGAAATGTCACCCATATATCATTCCATGCTGTGACCACCCCATCCCCTCTCCTGATGTACTGATTCATTGGGTTTTCACTTTGTTACTGGGAAGTTGGAATCATCTGCTTATGAAAGAGCCAATAAGGGATTCTCTTATGTTCCTTGTCACAGTGCTGGGTGTTGTAGGATGTGATTGTGATGACAATTGGCCAGCCTGGATGTGCGAGACATGTCTCCTGATTGCTGGAATGCTATCCCCCTGCCCTCTGTCTTGCTGTCTGAAGTCCCAGTTATGTCCTTTCTATGCCCGCCTCAGAGCCATCTCAGATTGGTCCTGAAACACTGGAAGCACGCAATAAGAGACCAATCACATCTCTGTCCCAGCCAGGGTGTCTTTGAAATGTCAAGCCAATTGACCAGAGTATATATCTGTCATCTTTGCTATTTGGCACAGGCTTCAGTCTGGGCAGGCACCCCAAGTGCGTGGGGGTGTCCGTCAACTTACAGAGAATGCCCCAGGAGGGGGCAGGAGGATGTTGGGCAACACCCCAGGTGCGTGGGAATTGGATTTATGTAGCTAGTTGAACTCTTGCAGTGAGCTGTAGCAAACACACACAAAAAGCCTGCCAGCAAAGTCTGAGAAAGCACTCTGAACAAAGCCAGAACTAACCACAAAGAGCAGGCCCAAAGAACAGCAGCTTATATCTACCCTCTATGCCTGCCTTGAAGCCACCACCAATTGGTCCTGTAAACATGGAAGCGTGCAGTAATTGGCCAGTGAATGTGTCTTATCAGCCTGTTGGGCTGCTCCCCTCTTATACAGTCCTTCTCCCCTGCCATGCCTGTCTCCAAATGGCACTGCATGTGCTATTTACCTGAATAATGAAAGTCCTCAGGAGGGAAAATTCAATTGCTTATAAAATTCGGACCCTTTATCAAATCTTTCTACACTATGGCAGAGATGATCCTGAAGGTCTGAGATACAATCCTGTCAAAGTTCATGTAAACTGGATCAACAAAGAAAATATTACACCCAGAAATGCATTTACAAGTAAATTGCTTATAACATCAGTACCTTTTATCCAATCCTTCTGAAACATAGCAGAGATAGTAACCTTAACAGGGGTATAATCTTGCCACGAATCATACAAATCAGATGGGAGGCAAAAATGTTACAGCCAGGAACGCGTACACAGATTTCTGTAAAATAACAAATTTAAACTGCTTATAAAATTAGATCCCTTTATCCAAGCCTTCCAAAATTTGCCACACAATGCCCTACATTGGGGGTACCGTCCTGCCACGTGTCTTCCAAATCAAATAAAAAATATAAATGTTACAGGTGAAAATGGGTTTTTTCAGGTTTTTCCTATTAACTCATAGTAACAACAAAATTATTTCGTTCTTTTGTTATGTTCTTTCATTTTTGTTATTCAGTAATGAAAATGAAAGAACCCCCTTTCATGTTCATTATTATAATAATGAAAACAAAATGCACACCCCTACAGAAGGGCCAGCCTCTAGCTGGCCCAAGGCATATACTAGGTCCAGGAAGGTGGGGTGCAGTCCAAAGTGCATGGAAACATCAGGAAGGAAGTCCACAAAGAGGAGGAACCAGGAAGGAGACAGATGAATCACCCAGCTTCCTGTGGCTACCGGATGCCCTTATATACAGTCCAGCAGCCAACCAGGAAGCTGAGGGCATGAAGCAAGGCTGAGGAGGTGTGGCTTGACTGGCATAGAAGAAGGTCCACAGTGTCAGCCGTGGTCCCTGACCAGGTGCCTTGGTGGCATGGAGGTGCCTACCACTGTGTTCAGGACACCAAGGGTGCAAGTTCAAACTTGTGCCTCTAAATTTCCACTTCTAATTTTATGTTTTTAAATGTTGGTCTAGCACAACAAACATATTTTAAATTTCATAACATGTTGTGCTGGTATAGGGGGAGTTTAGCCCCAATATCGGTGATGTATAGGAATGGACTGTGTTTTGATTTAGGTTTACTTTTGATCTTTGAGTGCTCTGTGGTTCTGGGGCTTGGCCTGCTTCCACAATCACGTGGAGGCAGAACTGCACCCAGAGAACCAGATGGGATGGGACAAGGGTATAAGACTCTCCTGCCTGATGCTCTGGAACTCGCTGATACCAGGACCCTTTACTATTTAGGGTCATTATTTCTACGTTCACGTGTGTGAGGGCTGAAACGAGAATGAGTTTCATTCTCGTGAGAATCTCATGAGAGTTGAGAATTGTCAGCGAGATCACAGGAGGATCTTACAAGGTTCTTGAAAAAAAATTAAAATGTTCTGTGCATGCCAAAATGGCCTCCGGGCCATTCTGCGCACGCATGCCCTTTTCCAAGATGCTGCAAACCACATTTTGGAAAAGGGTAGCTGGTCTGCACATGTGCAGAACATACGCAGAATGGCCACGGTAACCAATTAGGCATGTGGAGAGCAGATTTTATTTGTTTTCGAGAATCTCATGAGAACAGCAGCAAGAAAGGCTGATTCTCAAAATCGGGAAAGTCTTGTTGAGAGACCCATTCTTAACAAGATTTTATCACATTTCAGCCCTAGTGTACGTACACACGTACACACAGAGGGCTTGACCCCCAAGACATATATGGGGACTACACCCCCACTTGCAGTGGGGCTGCCCTTGGTGACTGTTCAGAAGTTTTCACAAAGGAGAGATGTAAAAAGTGGTGTGCCCCAGGGATTTGTACTGGGACCGGAGCTGTTTAATGTATTCATTAATGATCTGGAAAAGGGTATTAAGAGTGAGGTGATCAAATCTGCAGAGGACTCAAAGTTATTCAAGGTAGTTAAAACGTGAGCAGACTGAAGAACTGCAACAAGATCTTACAAGACTGGGTGCCTGGGCATCTGAATGACAGAAAAGATTTAATGTGGACAAGTGCAATGTGATGCACATAGGGAAACATAATCCAGACTATGAGTGCACAATGCTGGGTACTAAGCTAGGAGTTACCACTCAGGAAAAGAATCTGGGAGTGACTGTGGACAATACACTGAAATCCTCAGCCCATTGTGCAGCAGCAATCAAAAAAGCAAACAGAATGTTAGGAGTTGTTCGCAAAGGGATAGAGAATAAGACTGAGGATGACATAATGCCTCTATACAAATCAATGGTGTGAGCACACCTGGAATATTGTGTGCAGTTCTGGTCTCAAAAAAGACATAGCTGAACTAGAAAAGGTACAGAGAAGGGCAACGGGAATGATAAAGGGTATGGAACGGTTTCCGTACAAAGAGAGGCTTGACAAGCTGGGTCTCCTCAGCTTAGAGAAGAGAAGACTTGAGAGGGGATATGATAGAGGTTTATAAAATCTCGAGTGGTGTGGAACAAGTAGATAGGGAATGGTTATTTACCCTCTCAAGTAGTACTAGAACTAGGGGACACTCCATGAAGCTAGCTGCCGGCAGATTTAAAACAAAGAAAAGGCAGCACTTTTTCACTCAAGGCATAATTAACTTATGGAATTTGTTACTAGAGGACATTGTCAAGGTCAGTAGTATAGCTGGGTTTTAAAAAAAAAAAAAAAAAGGACTTAAGTTGTTGGAGAGTAGGTCCATTAATGGCTATTAACCAAGTCGCTTACGGGATGAACTTCTTAGTGTCGGGAGCTGGGAGTGAACAACGGGGAATGGATTGCCGATTGTGAATGTTGGTTCTTCTCCCATGTGATCGAGATTGGCCACTGTCAGAGGACAGGATGCTGGGCTTGATGGACCATTGGTCTGACTCAGTATGGCACTACTTCTGTTCTTAAGCTGCAGTTAGTGTAGAATGCGGCAGCACAACTCCTTACGGGGACGGGTCACAGGGAATACATAACACCTGTGCTCTGAGCACTGCACTGGCTGCCTATTGGCTTCTGGGCGCAATTCAAGGTGCTGGTGTTGACCTTTAAAGCCCTTCACAACCTGGGCCCTGTTTATCTGAGTGATTGCCTCACTCCCTGGGTCCCTGGGCAGCCCGTGTGGTAGTCTGGGGGCACCCTCCTGGAAGTCCCGTATTATCGGTGGCCGCACCATCGCTTTGGAATTCCCTCCCGATGGAGGTGCGCCTCAGCCCAGACCTTCTCACCTTCCAACGGAATTGTAAGACCTGGCTGTTCCGCCAGATGTTGGGGAGGAGGGAGGGGTTGGGTTTTATTTTTTATATGCAAGCCAGAGTTTTAGTAAGTTTTTATTGTATTTTATATTATGGTTATTTTATATTTGTAAGCTGCCCCGAATCACTTTGGCAAGAGGGGCAGGGTAAAAAATGGAAATTAAACTAAACTAAACTAAACTAAACTAAACATTTGCTTCCATAGGTCCCAAAATTTTGAGAGACAAACACAAAACACAAACATCAACACTGAAACCAGAAATACAAGTTTTGCCCCTCTTGCACATCCCTAATTCTTAGACCCCACAAATAAAATCTGGCACAACCATGCCCCCACACCCAAAACTCTAATATCAGCCATATCCTTGTTTTCTTGCATCATTTGAAAGACAGCACCTCCAAATCCATTAAACCAATGATCAAGTATAGGGATAATGCTTTCCGAGGGGAAAGAGCGCTATATATAGGTCCAACACCACTTACTTCAACACCCTTCTTTTCCACGGAGGTTTTCCTACCAAGTAGCAACCAGGCTTAACCTCATTTAGCTTATGAGATCTGACAAGAGAACAGCCCACGGTGGAATGGATGCAGTGAATTAATTTGCCTCCGTTTTCACTGGCACTGTGATCCCTACGGTTAGCAGTGTCACATATTTGCTTTCTGTTGGGATAATATATGAAGCATGGATTTGATATTCCCTCCCTTCCCCAACAACCATAACTATTTTAATTGGATCTGGCAATAGGGAAATTGCACTTCGGAGGGAAAATATTGAGAATATAAAATAAAATGACCACGAAAATCACAAGACATTTTATTCCAATGTATTCTTCATCTTGCATTGTATCTAGTCATTTTAGTGTGATAGCTCTCCTCAAGTAGTCTTAGAATGTTTTATGCATAGAGAAATAGCATAAATAAATAATGAATATTCTCTCTCTTGCTGGTAATTATGAATAAAATATTTGCATTTTAATTTAGATTACGGAAATAAGTATTTCGTTCTTTGTTTTGGAGTCAGAATGGTCGGGAGATGCAGGCAGCAGGAAGCCAGAAATAATCAAGAGAGGAGGGTTCACTCTACATGTATTAGGTTTTTGAGCACTTCCTCTAAAGCAAGGGTGGGAAAGCTTTTCCCTCCCAAGGGCCACTCTGCAAATGAGTACAAGCTCTCAAGGCCATGGAGATGGGAGCGCTTGTAGGTATGCTCACAAACAGGGGGGAGAAGAGATTCCAGAATATGGATCTATGCCATAAAGCCATCCACTCTCTTTGAATGCATTTTTCATTGCTGTTCTTTTCAGCCTGCAGTTACTCTTTCAGCGCTTGAGTGTATGGACTGGCCAGGTCCAAGAATTGGAAAGGGGCCAAACAAAAAAAAGATCCAGCCATAAGCTAGATTTGGCCCATGGGCTGAAAGTTCCTCACCCTGTGCTAAAACATTTTGGTACCAGCCCAAATGTGGGGGTGTGGGGGCAGGATACTAAGCTGGATGGACCATTCCTCTGACCCAGCATGGCGTTTCTTATGTTATTAAGTCAGGTTATGCATCATCCCCGAGAGACTTGAAATGTGACCCTCCGCAAGGCTCGAGTCTTTTACCCATGTTGTTCAACGTATGCATGTGCCCTTCGGGGAGGTGATGGCCAAGCAGAGGGTTGAGTATCATCAGTATGCTACACAACTCTCTCTCTTGCCCCATGAGCCATATTAAGAGACAATCCCTGCCCCAAATCGACAGCAGTCTACATACACAAGACAAACGGAGGAGCATGAAACAAGTGTTCATGAATACAAACACAACAAGTAAATATCAGCAGTCCCTGTTGGACGGCTAGCTAGCATGATCAGATAACAAGTTTCAATAGGCATCAGAGATGTGGGTCTTGCAGAAAGAAAACCAGCAAGATATGACAATTGTTTTCAGAATAGTTTGATCAGTATCAAGCCCATAAAAAGAAATTTGAGGGCCTGAGACATCTTGTTAGCTGGTAGGGTTACCAGGTGTCCCTTATTTTAAAGGAGCACCTCTTATTCCAGAAACCTGTGACCCCACCCCTCTTATTTATTTTTATTATTATTATTATTATTATTTTGTAACCGACATCCTTTTTCTGAACACCAAAGCTCCGTGGAACATAATGGGCATCCCTAGTTTCAGAATCCCTCAACTTTTTAGTGTTCCTTTGTTTCTGACATTTTGATCTGGCAACCTTAAATACCTGAGGGTCACTACCTGATATCCCCCATCATACATTTCAAAATAATTCCTGGAAACCATACTGGTAGTTTATTTATACTATGTTACTTATCATTATTATTGTAGTTTATAGAGAAACATTCTTGTCGTTTTTTGTAGGGTTGAACCTAGGGGCCTGGTACAATTTTGCCCCCTTTTTCTCCTCTTTATGCCTGAACAGAATACTCTTTGCTTCAGCGGTAACATGGAACAAAGCAGAGTTTTTTCCACAAAAAACTCTTGATTCAAATTCAACAACATTGGTAGGAATTCAATAGGGCTTTGTTTTAATCATCAGATGATTCCAACCATACTAGAAAAAATAGAAACATTCATTTTAATTCATGCTAAAATATACTGAACAAGCTTACTTTTTAAATTAGTCCCAAACTTTAAAATGCCGAATTCTGATTTTATCAGCTCCTTTCAGGACAGCTATTAATTTTGGTGATGCAGAAAAGCCAATAGGTCAAGAGTCATTGCCCTATAAATTGTTGACCTTTAAGCGATTTCCATTACTATTAGCCAAGACTCAGCATGATACTAGAGTTGGCATATACTGACGGCTCTCAAGAAATGAAGTTTTATGCTTTTTAGATATACTTAATCAGCAAAATAAAAAGTAAAACTAGAATAATTTAAGGCAGAGATTCCCAAACCACGGATTGGAACCCAAAGTGTGGCTGCACTATCTATGGATGGAATCACATTCCCAAATTATATTTTGTATATTTTTTTATATCTTGTTTGCTGTATAGGGACAAGGGATTATTTTTAAGCCTTAAAATGGAGTCACACAAGGAAAAAGTTTGGGAACTATTCATTTAAGATCTTCATGTGCCTAGATGCAAAAACAACAACACGGATGAGGTTTGTTCATCCATAAGTGTCAGTAAGATAATACAATCAGTTCTACACAGGTAATCCTGCCTATCGAGGAAGTATGCATAGGCTCTCTCTCACTTTCAGTTGTAAGAGGGTGATTTCAGACGTGACGATATCACAGTGAACCACGCTCAATTCCGCGTGGTGGCTGTGATAGCGTCACGTCTGTTGGGGGAAACTGATGTTTGCCCCCAGATGTTACCATGGCTGGGGATTGCATTCGACACGTGAGCAGCCGAAGCGGGGGGACCGGAGGCCGCCACGTGTCGAATGCAATCCCATGCCGGGGTGAACCCTGGCGTCACGTCTGGTCGGGTGCCACGGCCCGGGATCACCAGCGGGACCCCGGGCCGTGGCGAATCCGGCCCGATGCGGCGGCCTCATTGGCCCCGCTGCCCGCCCGTCTCCCCGGAGGGTGGGCGGCGGGAGCGTGGAGGGGGCGGGGCCGTGCGGCCGCACGCTGCACCGCGCGGCCCCGCCCCCTCCCAGATTCCCCGCCGGGATCCCCCCGGCACGTCTGTTGCGGCGTGACGGGGTGACCCCGGCGGGGAATGAATAGGGTGATTTCGGTACGGGGCCAATGGGCCCCGTTACGTCTGAAATCACCCAGAGAAGGCAAATTCTGGAATGAATTTGATTAACAGGTTAGCTCTGAAATATACTGAACAAGAATTTACAACCCTTAAAAAGACTTCTTCATCCCGAAGGTTACTCAAGAAGCCACGATCTTGAAAACCCTTCATGATAGAAACTGGAGGAGGGAAGAATATGGGATAGTGATATACTAAATAGTTTAAGACCAGCTGTCAAACAAAGGTGAATTCTCTGATATGCATGTGAATGAGTTTCATTTACACTAATAGAACTAGCAGATCTGGTGGGGTTATTTCTAGTGGGAGGAAAATAGGAATATACAAACAATGATCCATTTACTACATATGGAAAATGAAGGAAAAAATGAAGACTGGGAAAACTATCCACAACTGATAAAAATTAAAATTATAACTATAGAAAATGTTTTTACTCTACAAATCTAATTTTGCAACTTCGCAGATGTATTCCTGTCTTCCCCTCTGGTTTCTCTTCCCTTCCGACTCTCAGATTGTAAACCCACTGGGACATGGACCTGTCTTAGACTATAATCAAGGATTATAAGGCACCAGGTACATTGCTTGTGCTAAATAAATACTTATTACTGTGATAAACCAAAAGGCAGAATGAAAGATGAAAGGGTCAAATCTAGGTAGTAAATTGATTGGCTTTAAAAAAAAATTTTTTTTTTTAAAAAACCAAGACTTTATACTCTTTTACTCATTGCAGACCTACTTCCACTATAAATAATTTGTTAGATGCATGAACATGTCTTGTTGCAAGGCACTGTACAAAAGTATTCATAGCACTGACCACAAGTGAGTGGGATAGTTAAATCTAAGGTACAGTTTCCACCTTCATCCTCTCTCCTTTCCGTTCTTAACTTCTCAATCGGCTCTTCAGGCTGAATATTTTTTTTTTTATTGCCTTGGCCACAAATAACTTGACTAGTGGAGGAGAGAAGACAAGCTGCTCAGGAGAAGCATACTTTAACTGTTTTTCAACCTCCTCCTCCCTCATGTTTCCTGCATAGCCTCTTACCAAGTACTTTTGTCTCCATAACAGAAAAACTGAACATAGTCATTTCAAACTTGGCTTGCTTAATCACTGGGTGATTTTACATGGGCAGCACCCATGGCTCTGCTTCTCCTCACACCTGGGCAGTCCAGCCGGCTAAAGGCGGGCCGTCAGATGTGCAGGAAGAGCAGGCCAGCTAACGGTGCTTCGCAACATCCCGGAGCACCGCCAGTGGAGCGGGCCACCCAAACCTGGGGCACCAGCCAGAGACAGAGCTGTGGGCCATCGACTTGTGGACAGCCACTACAGCTCGGCTCCCAGACAGGGGTTGCCCTCGGCAATGCCACGGAGCTGTGAACAGCAGCCTAGAGCAGCAGCCAATCTGCCCGCAGCTCTGTAGTGGGGGGGGGGGAAGAGGGGCACCGCATGGGTGGACTGCAGGTCACGGCAGCTTCTGGATCTGTATAAACCCAGCGGAAGTTAGCCTGCACACAAGGAACACGGGGCTGGCCAACCCCAGAACTGGTCCAGGCGCCGCATGGCTGCTCTCGGGTCCGTCTAGGGACACCCATTGAGGAAAGTAGGGGGAAATCTCATTTGTTTAAAAGAAATGCATGGATGTGTCCATACACAGGTCATCTGGAGCTCATAGGACAATATGGGACATGTGCATGCACACATGGGTTGCTTGTGCATAAAGGCCGCCAGCTTGTGTCGACCCTGGAAAGCCTCCGCATGCCGCTGACTGTCAGATTACGGCTGTTTTGCCATTTCTAGCAGCTACAGCCACAAACCCATCCCCACCCCTGGTCTCAGGTAAGAAACAGTACCCAAAAGTGTACCATGAAAGTACTTCGCAGTGCCTGAAATGTGGGGAGGCAGTTCAAGCACAGAAAATCTGATGGGCACATCTATTTTACTAGATGCCCATTTCAATTTTAACCACAAAGTAGAGCCTAGAGGCAAATCACAGAAATATTCTACCATGCAGAGACAGTATGACAGACCCAAGGTGCTGCCTCTGGGATCTGCGGAGTTTCAGTGTTGTATCTGAAAGTATCTGCTACAAGAGTGGGAACCAAAATGTTGCCTGCATAACTCCCATTTTGAGACTTAACTGTAACCACGTAACCCCAGATAAGAATATTCAAAATGTATCCAATGTCACTAATATAAAGTCGCAAACCAGAATTTGGGAACTTCTGCACTACCAATAAGGTCTACACCAGTAATGGGGATCCGGACCTCAGGTCAACTCTGGTCTAAAACAGTTTTATTTGGCCCCTTTCCAATTCCTGGATCTGGCCCATGGATCCAGTCCCTACCCTGAAGCACAGAAAGAGTGAAGCTGGGGAAAGGGAACAATATTGGGTAAACACAGACTTGACAATGGGCCTACTTTGGCCCAGGACACACACATGGTGTGTTTACATGCCACCAGATGTTAGGCCGGGACTGCCCCAGGGCAGGTAGGTGGTTGACCCAGATTAATGGCCACCCATGCCAGCCAACACGAGTTAGCACATGTTTTTGGCTCTGCCATCACCGCATTGGGGCTGAGGCTGCCATGGCTGTCCATGGCGGGGGGCAGGGTAGGGGTGGGGCTGACTACCTGCATGTTTGCTTAGCTACCAGGGGCAGGCAGACGGCGGGACAGCTCTCCAGCCACAGGCACATTAATTTGGTTCCCCGACCCGGGCCATTTCGGCTGCAGTTTCCCAACTGGGGCCGGTGAGCTGTCGCATCGCCCGCACATCGATTTTTACCCATTGAGGATGTGCACTTAAGGACAGGGGTTGGATCCATGGCATAGATCCATGATCTTGACCCTCCAATTCCTTCCCCCCCTTCTTGAACACACTCCTTAGCTACCCCACCCCCAACTCCTATCCAGGCTGCAGAGCTTATACCAATTTTCAAAGTGGCCCATGGAAGAAAAAGGTTCCCTGCCCTGATCTACACTGTACAAAAATGTTGGCTTAATGCTGTACTATTTCTAATGATGGGCTATTTCTCTAGTATTATATCCGCTTCCACCAACAAGTTTCATGGTGTGATCCCACAAAATCTAGATTGCTGCCAAAGTACAATGGGTATAAAATCAATTGAGAATTTGAGTGATGGATTGTGTTGCACGGTTAACTTATTGACATTTCACACACTTTATATCTTCTACTCAAAAGGTTGACGGTGCTGATTTGATGTAATCTACACCATGCAATCTGCAGAAAGAACCATACGCCATGCAATCTGCAGAAAGAACCATTTCACAGAGTTCAATGTTGCAGCAAAAACTTTGAGAATTTTCTGACTTAAGTGATTGATTGATCAGCGTTAGTGCAGCACTTAAATTAGGATTTGCATTTAATATCGGATTACATGACAATAAATTGCAATCCAGAAGGTATAGGGGTGAATTTGTACAATTAGGCAAGCTGCCAAGCATTCAAGGACTAATTTACTATTGTCATCAACATGGTGTTAAAATGGACAAGAACAGAAGGACTAATAAAAGTCACTTTAGAATGCCAGTTACGCATTGGAATTTTCAAATTACACTGAAAACAGAAAATCTAGGGTTTAGATAAGATGTCTTCTTGAGTATATCCTGCTCTACAATTCTACGATTCCATGAAACCCAACACCTTTTCTGACAGGAGGACTTGGACTCACTCTTCCCTTTTTCATCTTTTAAACATTTGCTCAAAATGTCTTGCATCTTGAAACCATGAGCTTCCTGTAAACAGATCTACCCAAGTGCAACTCATGCACCAAGCCCCGCTGACTTCTGCAGGATATGGTGAGCTCACACAGATTCATTCAAGGACTTGACCCTAATGATCCAGTCCTGCACATGCAAACTCAGTGGATCTATTCACCCATGTAAACCTACTTATCTGCACGATTGTGTCAGTAGCTCCATTGGTGCAAAGCTCTCCCAACTTCCACTGAAAGTCAATTGGACTTTACAGTACAACATTATATCACCTCTTCCATAAATTTTCTGACCAGCTAAGCATCCCTGTATCAATCTCATGGCCCTCTCACATACAGGGACCCATGCTCGCTGCATTTACCCCATTGCCGCCAATGGGGAAAACACAGCGAGCACGGGTCCCTGCCCGCATGCTAGACCTTCTCTGTTGCCTGCCTGTATGGTATTTTCTTTCCAGACCATTACCTTCCCTTTCCTGTTCCCCTGAATTTCATCTGTTCCTTCAGCAGCAGTTTACAGCCTCCCAGCTCAATCACATTTGGCCCATTAATAAAAGCACATTCCCCACGTAGAATTTACACTAGGAAGTCACTTACAAGTGGCTGACAGGGCCTCAACCAGCTGCTTGAAAGAACAAGGCAGTTAGGTAGTCGCTCATATTCATCAGTTCTTCACTTCACATTCACACACAGTGGGATTCTTTGATCTTCCTCTCATTTTTCACCATCACCTTTGGCATATAGAGGGCACAGAGATTTGCACATATGCTTAAATGATGCAGCAGGTGGGGATGATAAAGGACTGTGACATTTCTATTTATTTACACAGATTTATATCCCATTTTATCCTTAGGGCTCAAAGCGGGTAACAAGACAGATATAATAATAAATAAATAAATAAATAGATAATAATAAACAGAAAATGTAAAATAAATTCCAGTATAAATATAAGTCCCCTGCCAACCCTCTCCCCACCCTAACCTATCCCAACCTGCAAAATGCCTGACCGAACAGAAAGGCTCCTGCAGGATGCTCAGACTTGGATGAACATCCAGAGGAAGGGAGTTCCACGGCTGAGGAGCAGGCACCAAGAACAGCTCTCCAAGGGCGTTACTTGCACAAACTTGGTGAAATGATGGAAACAGTAGGAGGCTGTTATTACAATGGAGCATAGGGAGGCAGCAGTCTTTCAGCTATGTCAGTTCGGAGTCCATGGCAAGGTGTTATAGCACCAACAGAAAAAGGGCAGGTGCTATGTCTAGATCAAGGATCACACCTCATGCAGGTGCTAAGGAAAAAGCAGGTGACAATCGATAAAGGATAGCGCCCAACAAGAAGCACCTGGAAGACTCCTGCTGACTGTTGGGTATAAAAGAAGAAAGTCCTCAGTCAGGAGGGGGAGACAGTGAAGGTAGGAACTTTGAAACAGGGCTCCCTGCCATACTGGGACAAACAGAGGCCTGCCAGCACTCCAGGTAGCACTCGGTAGGGATTTAAGTCCAGACCTACAAACTCAGAACTAAAGACAAGCAATGAAGGTGGGAGAAGTCACACAATACCAGTTGATTGGGATGGCTGCAGGGTAGGATTCGAGGTCAGACTCAAATGCACTTATTGGGTAAAAACAGAGGTCTCAGTAGCCCACTTAGACCCATTTTGGTCCAAAAGCCACCAGCACATCTGTTGTGGCGCCACCAGATTTTGGTCCACTTCTGCCCCAGAGCAGGTAGGCGACTAAGCATGGTCTGTGTCCTCAGAAAATCTCTGAGATCACAGTCCAGGCTAAGGACCACCCATGTGGACCAACACGGACTAGCACATCTGTGCGGCCCCACCATACCTGCCCTGGGATGGAGTCGGTCATGGTCAATGGCCATGGCTGCCCATCATTGGCCCCCATGGTTGTCCATCATGGAAGAGGGCAGGGTACTGGGAGCAAGGCACAGACGGGGCCAGTCACCCACACATTTGTTGTGTTCCTGACCCTACACAGGCTATACAGGTGGTGGAATGGCTCTCCGGCCACAGGCACGTGTGTCCAAGGCCCTGACACTGCTAGGACCAGGTTGCCTGTGATTTTCCACCCTGAAGTGGGCTAGGGAGCCGCCCCACCAACCGCACATCTGTTTTTACCCATTATGTGCCAAAACCTATGGGGATTTACCACAGGACCAGGGCAAACTAAGGCACTGCTGTGACTCTGGAATGGTGGTGTAGCGATGGCCAAGAGTTAAAATTCCCCAGAAGGCATTAGGCAGGGCACTCCTACAGGAGGGGTGGCACCCTGCTGCAACAGAGTGAGATTCCAGTCTCGCATGTTCCTATCGAAAGATATAGGTTCTTCCCTGTCAGGGCTGGGCCTCGAACCCCCGACCCTAGGCTTGGATGGTGCTGACTTTTTTTGACCCTGCATCACCGCCTGGCTTGTCCTGGTGAATAGTTTCCTTATATTTCCCTCTCTTTCCTGTACTGGTGTCCATGCCTGTCCAGCTTCCTAACTGGCTCCCAGACCATACAGGCATGCTGGGAGTAAGAGGAAGCTGGTGGAGCATCTGTTTCGGTTCTTGTATCTGTTGGTATTCTGGCCCATGCACTTGGACGCATCTTCTGCTCAGCAAAGTCGGGTTCTATCTCTCCATGCTAAGCCTAGCTTTTCCCCCTGCCCTTGTTAAGGCTAGATTTTGCTCTTATTTCCCTGTTTCCCAGCTTCCCTCAATTAACGTCTTAATATGGCTTGTCAGGTTCCTTCAGTCTATTACTGCCCTAGTTTCCCCCTTAGTCTGCGTGCTGTCTTGTTGTGAACTGTTTGACTCCCCCTGTACTCTTGTATCTGCCCCATTCCTCCATAGTGTCTTGTATAACTGCCTCCCTCCCAGGGCTGAAATGAGATTTCACCCTTCTCAAAAATCTTGATAAGAGGCCTGTTGACAAGATATCTTGTCTCGAGACTCATGAGGAGATAATTTCATTCTCGTTTCAGCCATACTCCCTCCTTGCTTTCCCTATTCTCTTCTCAGTGTTTGTGTGCTAAGTTCCTGGTTACCCTTAGAGCTGCCCTTATCTTCCAGATATCTATGCAAGATACTTTAGCAGGGTTCTCTCTCTCTCCTTCCTTGCTCCAGTCCCCTGGGTGCTTATGTATTACTTCCCCTGGTTACCTAGCATCTTGCCTTCTTCCTCCTGGTGGTATCCGTTACGTACAGTTTTTCCTTGCCTTTCCAGGTGGAAGCCTCACTCTTCCCTATTGTAATTGTATGAGATTCCTCTGCTTCCTTATGGTAGATCTCCCCGTGCATAGAGCCTTCCTGCCCAGTTACTGTGTCCATGATCCCTTCCCCTGGCTACCCATTCTTAGTTCTTGTTAGTATGGTGGTTCTTGCCATGGGCTCTGGCTTCTCTGGTCCTCGCTGGTCTAGGACCACTACATGGTTCCCTGTGATGATCTTCGGCCATAGCCTCAGAGCTTAGCCACCCTTCAATCCTGAAGAACATTTACCTCGTTGTTTGGGCCTTGTTATCTTGGTCACCATCTATTGTGGGGGCTTTGGGTTGTGTATTTACCTTTCTACCCCCAGCTCTGCCTTCCCTGCTAGGTCTCTGCTAGTTACCCCCACAGATCCCCAACAGTCCCTGACATTCAGCTTAGAAAAGAGGCAACAAGAGGTAGGGAGGCATTTGATAGAGTAGGGGTGGGCAAAGTTCCCAGCCCCAAAAGCTGCATACCAAAATGTTCATATTGCAGAAAGCCGCAAGATGCTTTACATTGATCACCCCTTTCACCAATTCCAGGAACAACGCAGCACGGCTTCCCCACCCCCTCACCCCAAAGCTCTAGACCTCCCAACCAGCCCAGTGGGTTCAAGCAACAGCAAGAGTGGTTCAGGGCACCCTGCCCCTACAGCTTCCAGAAGGCTCCAGCAGCAGCAGTGAAAATGGAGACTCTGCTTTCCTTGCTCCGGAGGGAGTCACATGGACACACCCCAAAACAACCACTTCTGGTAAGAGCCACAGTACAAATGCTCGTGTGCTGCATGTGGCGCCCAAGCCACCATTTGCCCACCTCTATGATAGAGGGTTATAAATCATGAATGGTGCAAAATTATTTCTCTCTGCCATGGATCCCTCCCTGTTCTACGTTCTCATCTCTGCTCCTTTCCCTTGAGCTCATTGGGTGCTTTTACATGGATCATACCCACGCTTCTGCTAAGTCTCGTACCCGAGCAGGCCGTCCATTTAAAGATGTGCAGGGACATCCCAAACCACCACCAGCAGAGTGGGTACCCAAGCCAAAGGCAGAACAGTGATCCGTCTACTCAGTGGATGGCCACTGCAGCTTTGCTCCCAGCCAGGGGTTGCGGGCTGCAGCATCGAGCTGCAGGCGGCAGCCTAGTGCAGCGGCCGATCCACCTGCAGATCTATGGTGTGGGGGAAGGGGCGCCGTGTGCTGCGGGAGCTCCTGCAAGCAGGTAGACAGGAGGGTGCACCCCCAGACTTGCTCCAGGGTTGAGCACCCCCATGTCCGACTAAAGACTCGAGACTCATGAGGCACTTGGGGGTAGGAACCGGCTCCAGATTCTTTCAGCACTTGGAACCGGCTCCAGATTCTTTCAGCACTTGGGGGTAGGAACCGGCTCCAGAGACCAGATGCAGAAACTGCAAGGGGAGTCAAATTTAAAAAAAACAACCTAGCCACAGGCTGCGTTTGGCCACTGGGCCCGATGTTCCCCATCCCTGGACTAGAGGGATTCTGGGTCTGACCCAGGATGACAATTCTTATTGTCCAAGTCCAGAGCAGCTAGAGAAGCAAATGGAATTTGCTTCTGGATACACAACTAGTGTAATCAAAATCAAAACCTGTCTTCTTCTCATCAGTCTTTATCTGCAACCTCGGCAGTGATTGTTGTTTGTTGCTCTTCTTGGCAATGGAGTTGTTTCTCAGAGATCACTTTAGCCTGTTGCATCCAGCTCTTTCATTTCACCTCTGCACTCAGCAACTGAGGGGAGTTAGCAAGAGACCACATTTGCAGAATGCATACTCTCCCTATAGAGGTGCCCATAGGTGTCCTGGTCTAATAGGGAGACCATTCTTTGAGTGTTTCATCTTATAACTGCATATCCGCTTCTGACCTCCTCTACTTGGTACATGCATGTTTATTTTTAAGTCTGACAGAGCAGCTGCCTGTATTAAATGGATTCTCCTTCTTTAATGATGTTCCCATCTATCCGTTTCTTTTGTGAAGCCTCGGAGCATAACACCTTTACTGTATATAGGTTTGTCTTTACATTTCTTTCCCTATTGAATCTTTCCCCCCACCCCCTTTTTTCCCCCTCTTCAAGATGAGAAACTCCGAAAGCCAAAAAGATCACACAGAATACATACAGCCTTTTTACAGGCTATGATCAAGATAGTATTAACTAAAAATCTGGGACTGGTCCAACATTATCTACCCAGAGTAAATTTCTTACCTTCCTAGTCTAGGCAATTTTGAAACAAGATATGAAGCAATGGTGAGAATGTCTCTCTGCAAAGCATCGTAAGTTGAATGCTCAGTTAATAAAGCCCTCAACTAATGATAGTTTATACACATTTTCTCTGGAGGCTTGTCACATTTATAAGATGTGCTCTGGAAATGTGTTTAAAGAGGGAATATACACTTTCTCCACATTAAAGGATTTTTAATGAGAATTTAATGTTCATGAAATATTCTAGATTGACATCACTGGAATCTCACACCCTGTGTTTATTAACGTAACATGCAGTGCCGTTGGCAAGAGTAATTTTTCAAATGGTATGCTTCAGGAATCCAGGCTGATTAAGCCCTCATGTTCTGTACCAAGGTGATCTGCCAATTAACAATGGAAAACCAGACTAGGTATCTACATCATGCCAGTGTTGAGAGAAGATGTGATGGGCATAAAGGCCAAGGCCACATTCACACAAGATGCCAGCTTAGCATGGAAAAAAACTCACCAATGCCTTTTTTGTGAACGGTTTAGGTCACAGGATGCACCAGGTGTAATGTGCGTCAAGTCATAAAAGTTAAGCAGAAAAAGTAAGGGTTGACATTCATGCTAAATCCACCTTCTGCATTTTGGGTATCGTGTGATGGGGCTAATCCACATATCAGCCAGCCTTAATTGCTGCAAAAGGGAATGGAGGCGTTTCCCCCACAGGGGATAAACCCCCTCTGCTCGCCTGGTGGGGACAATGTATTGCTGATTTTTTTTTAAAAACAACCTGCATAACAACAGGACGCCTACTATTGTGTGAGGGGGTTAATCTACATCATCGGTCATGGCTGTACCTGGAGTAAACTTTGAAGTGGAAAAGAACTTTTGAAGTTGGGGAGGGAATGAGCGAAGAATTAAAATGTCAGAACGCAGGCTCCCACAACAAAGAATACATGCTGGAGAAGACTCTCGCATGAACGTGCATGTCCCACTGCAGAGGGGCCCAAAAGTCAACCAACCAGGCATGTAGTGATGCAAGAAATTGTGCTTGTCATACGTTGGTTTGCATAGTCATCGAAGTATGCACCAGTGATGACCCGATGCTCTTGTCCTACCTGGCACAGCTGTCATCAAGGTATGACAGACCAGGCAGGTACACTGGAAGGGATCAAAAGACAGAACGAGTGCCACTTGCCTAGCTTTAATAGTTATGAATGGGGGGGGTGTGGGGTGTCTGTCATACTCAGCCACAGTAGGCTCAGCTTCTGCGGCCGCCATGCTATATGGCCAGAAGCTTTAGGCTCCAGGTAGAAAAATGTAGACTTGCAGGCTATGCCTAGAGTTACCTCCTCTTTGAAAGAGGAAGTTCATGAAACCATGTATTTTTCTCAAACATCCTTTTTAAAAGGGGAGGTATGGTAACCCTGGCTATGCCTCATAGCATTAGCTGCTACTCGATGTTCCACAGCTCCCCGTTTTCTGACCAGCATAAAGGCCTACAAACCAAACGCTTACACCCTGGCTTCATTCACAACAGGCTCTTTGCATCTTTCGTTGCTTCCATTTCAAGAATACAGGAGAGGAGATGCATTCTTCTCCCCAATTCTTTTCTGCATTTAATACTTGAGTTGATGTATGTCTAGGCATTCCGGAATGCACACACTTACAGATTTCTGATGGCACTTTATTCACTGTTTCTGCTTTGCCATTATTACCCTGAGAAAACATTTACTCTTGCTTCATTACCAGCCCATCTCTTATTTTCCTTGTACTCCCCTTTTCTTTGAGACTATTCTGGGTCACAGTAACATTTTTCAATCTTTTCCCCCTCCATGGCCTTACATGGCACATGTACACAAGCCACATATAAATGATTTGACATCAGGACCTTTTGTTCTTCTTAAGAGAGTCACTCAGTTCCAACACCTTACAATTTCGCCTTAAATTTTTTTAACTACGGTTTGCTTTGCATCATAAGCACTAAAATTAAGCATTAAACCAAGTTTAATGGGATTTGGATCAGATTCTAAAATGTTTTTCAAAAATGAAAACCTTTAAGAGATACAGAGGACAAAATCAGTACATATTTAATTTCACTTTTTCAACTTCATTTTTTTGTGCAAGTGTTCGTGACATATACTGTGATGACAATTTTTGGCAAACAGTATCTCTTTAATTGAAGAAGCAAAATGAAACAGGAGTTACTTATTTATTTTAAAAAATTGATAACCTGCCCCCTCCTGCCTAGGCAGCCCGGGGCAGTATACAATATAAAAATATAAATACAAATACAAAACAGAACTCCAAACAGGTCATAACCCCACCCCACCCCCAACCCTCGCACTACCCATCTCCCCGACCAAAAGGCCAGTGGAACCACCAGGTTTTTACATTGACGCCTGAAGGAGGGGAGATCCGAGGACTAGCGTACCTCTGCCAGGAAGTAGTTCCACAAACAAGGTAGCAACAAAGAACACCGTTCCAACGTGGCCCCCCGCTGAACATGAGGGACCTTCGAAAGGGCACTCCCGGCCAACCGCAGAGGCCGCTCCAGAACTTCGGGGGGGGGGGGGGTCGCGTAGGTAGGTGGGGCCCAGGTCACGTAGGGCTTTATAGGTAAGCACCAACACCTTGAATCAGGCCCGGAATGCTATAAGCAGCCAGTGCAGTGAACAGAGCCAGTGCTCCTAGTGGCCCATTCTCATAAAGAGGCGGGCCGCCACATTCTGCACCAGCTGCAGCCTCCGAACCTTCACCAGGGGTAGCTCCATGTACAGCACGTTACAGTAATCGAGCCTCGAGGAGATGAAGGCATGGATGACGGTGGCAAGGTCAGAGTCCAAGATGTACGGCCATAACCGTCATACCAGAGGTTACAAAATGCGCTCCTTGCCACAGCCGATGCGGACATCAGTGGAGCACACCCAGACAACAAACCTGAGGGACCAAGGCAGGGCACACCCCATCAATGATAGGGGTCTCCACTCCCTCGGCCCTTCCCACCAGCATCACCTCCATCTTGTCCGGATTCAACTTTAGTCAGCTTCCCCTCATGCAGTACCCCACAGCTGTCAGACACCGAGTAAGCAACAAGAGTGCCGGGGTTGAGTCTGCTGAAAGCAAGAGGTAGAGCTGAGTGTCATCAGCATTTTGATGACATCACACTCCAAATCTTCTTACTACTTCAGCCAAAGGCTCATATACATGTTGAACAGGAGAGGGAACAACACCCTGCAGAACCCCATACATGAGATCCCAGGGAGACAAAGAACAGTCCCCCAAGATCACACGGTGAGTTCATCCAGTCAGAAATAAGCGGAACCATTCAAGAACAATCCTGCCTACCAAGGCACAGTCCCACAGACAAGTCACCAACATTTCATGGTCAACGGTATCAAAAATAGCTGATAGGTCCAATAGGACCAAAAGGGTTGATTGCCTGATCTAAAGCATGGCACAGGTTGTTGGCTAAGGCCACAAGTGCAGTCTTGGTGCCATACCCCAGACAGAATGCAAGGGGTCCAGAAAACTGACCCGGTCATGATCCTGAAACTGCTGGGCCACCACCCGTTCAACAGCCTTCCCTAAAAAGGGAAAGTTAAAGAAAGGTCGATAGCCGGCAAGGGAGTCAGCGTCAAGTGCTTGTTTTTTGACCAAGTGCCGCACCACAGCTTCCTTAAGAGACCCTGGGACCCTGCCCTCCCGAAGGGAGGCACTGACCACCCGTACCAGCACCGGCCTTAGTGTTTCCCTAGTGGCCTTAACCAACCAGGATGGACAAGGCTCTAACTCACAAGTTGTGACCCTAACAGCCCCCACGACATCATTGCCAAGGGTCACCGACCGAAATTGATCCCACAAAACAGGACAAGCTGGGGCATTCATAGCCTCTGGTTCCCCCACTGTATCAAATGCAGTGGCGAGGTCATGGTGAATGCGAGAGATTTTATCCATGAAAAAGATCAATAAACCTATCACAGCGGGCTTGGAAAATTTCCACTTCCAGGTGGAGAGAAGTCTGGACTGACCAACCCTTCCACCCGGAAGAGCTCCGTGGGCAAGATTTCGCAGACACTATGATGGCAGCAATGAACCACTTCTTTGCTGCCTGCACAGCTGCCACATATGCTTTCAAACTAACTCTATGCCACAATCTTTCATCTTCAGCATGAGCGTGGTGCTGCCTCCCTTCTCACTTTAGCTGTCACAGGTCCTCTGTAAACCATGGGGACCTGCAGCTCTGATGCTTGGGAAGCGGACGCCTGGGAGCCACCCGGTCTATTAGATGTGTTCTTTGATATTTAGCTGGGTAGGAGCCTATTATTAACTTGTGTCCAATATACTGTGTCCTGTGTTGAAAGGTCAAAACTTATTCAAATGGCAAGCAAGTAGAATCTAAAAAATTGGAAGTACCGAGTACAAAGAAGGACTAAGCCCATTCAAGTCTCCCATAACTCGCACAACGAATAAGCCAAATACAATTTTTGAGATGTTTATTTTGCAGACATCGTAATGATTTTTTAAATTATTCATTTATGCTAGGAGCATACCTTTGTTGAATAAGAGTTGGTCTAACATCTATGGGGCCAATCCAAGGTCCACACGCACGCACTTGGTGCGCGTTTTGGTGTGCACCATGTATAACATGTTGTGCACGCACCAAGCAGACAGACCTTGGAAGTGAATACAGTGAATGTCTTTCCACCAAGTTTAATGGTATTTGGATCAGGTTCTATCAATCCAAAGTTATTCCTATAATCTTTCCTTTCCCATTCATACACCACTGTGGAGCTTTTACCGCTTTGATGTAAAATGAAAAGTCTAACCCAAGAGTTGCCTACCCTGTTTTTCACATGGGAGAACAAATAATAAAAATTATGTAACTTTGCTAACTTTGGCGAGGACTGCCTGCATGCACCAAATAATTTAGCTATTGGGCATTAAGATTGCAGAATGGAAATGGAAATCAAAAGAAGGAAGAGAAAAGGAAATAAATACATGGCTGTATACTAAGCTATGATAAACACCCATCTTTTTCTAATAGATAAGGAAGGAGTAAAGTCAAAAGTATTCAGAAAAGATGGTAAAAGCACTTTGTCGAAAGACCAGGTAGACTGTGGAGTAATTAAATAAATTCCATGCTGCAATGTTGAAAATGATGAGGAAAGCAGACAAACACTTCCTACACTCATCTTAATGAGTTAAATTCAAGTTATCTATAATTTGTACTACATTATTCTCCACCACCTGCATGCTATGAATATTATTATCATGATTACAATAACTTTAAAGCAGTTTATAAAACTAAAAAAAAAAAAAAAATCCTCAAGAAATTGGGCAAAATACTGGCTACACTGGAATATAAAGATAATTTCCTCACTAACTTCAAATGAAACCAAAATTTCAAACACTGTTTTATTCTCTGCTCCCTTCTCCATTTTCTTATCTCTCTCTCTCTCTTTTCAACGTTTTTCTTATAGTGAAATGAGCTCCACCTCACTAGTAATAAGTCTCTGCAAAGTTTGCAACTTTAAACAGAATGTATTAACAGCTCCCCCAAAGCTTGCTCAGGTATTTTGAAAACACATACCACATCATGGACTATTGCTAGAATAAGCAATGAATTAAAATGGCAGAAATGTTAACTTCTATATGGGCTCTCTTACTGGATGCTGATGGTCTAATCCCATACCACTGATTCCAGTGCCTAATTCAATATTATTATTATTTTTACAGACATCAGTGTGTATAATGTACTATGAAAACCCAAACTGGACTGGCAGTGAAACTATACTCTAAAAAGGGACATCTTAAACTTGGAAAATTAGGTAGTGGTTGCAATATTTTCTCATTAGTAAGAGAGCATGCTATACAGCACTTCAAACATACTACCATCATCTAAATTAAAAGGATATTTGTTTTAACTTTAAAAAATAAAAAAAACATTCAAGAACTTTGGGATTTAGTCTGAAATGTCTCCCTTTCACCTAGCTAACAATCGTATTCATGTAGCCTTAAAGCATTTAAATCAATTACATGCTAATCATATAATTGTGGATCCTATCACTCTAGCCATTAAGACAGGCCAACAGAAGTCAAGGCCGGTGGCCCCTGGCTGATTGCGTCTTTTGACAAATCAGATGATTAACTGGAACCATCAAACTGAAGCCCAGTATGTCTGTACCAATCTAAAAGAAAGAGGATAGAAAAGATAGTTTTTAAATGGATATATGTCCAGAGGGGCCTTGAACCAGAGGGACTGAAAAAGGATTATTAAATAAAGAGTATTATTCAAACCAATTGAAGCAGTGGTTGACAACAGGACAGCTTATTTTAATACAAAATATGCTGCCAATCTTAATAATAGGTACATCACAAGGTCCTACATGCAAAAATCTTTCAAACATGTCCAATTAAAGCTAGGTCACTATAAATAAGCATGTCAACAGCAGCTTGGGCATAGCCTATATTTCCAGCTAATTAAGCCAGTCCAACAGTTTAATCAACACTAAAATAAAAACAAGGAGAATATCAAGACCATTTCATTTAGCACAGCAACAAAATTTATTTTTGCTGAATTTAAGGGAAGATTTAAATTCATAGAGGCTTCAGCTGAAGGAGTAAAGGTTACCAAACAGGCTACCGACTGATACGATACCAGATCAAATTCTACTTGCCTTAATAGAGGAGTTTATCCTCCTGAGGCCAACAGCACAACTGGCACAAGACAGACAGCACACTACCAGTAAAATTCTGCATTTCCATCCCAAATGCATGGATTTGATCCAGTATTAGAATGAGATGTTTGCCTAAGCAGCACATCAAATAATGTGATTTCAACAGTATACCTCTACAGGAAGAGTTACGAACATGATCTGCTGCTTCAGCTGGTGCTATTCACATTTTACACAATTGAAATCAACTAATTTGTTAAACGTTAATCAGCCAGCTCTACTCAGGTTATTGCTACTGGCACTTTCCATGCTTCCATTATTGCTATCTTTGTTACATATTTTAAAGAACATAGTCTGCTTGCATTTTTTTTAAAAAAAATCAAAACACAGTAAATTGTACAGGTTGACCATTTATTCATCATACCATTAAGAATAGGGATAAATCCAAAACAGCCAGATGAATAATGACCCTTGTGTATACTGCACTAACTTGAGTGCTGAACCCATTGAAAAGTTGGAGGCTTCCAGATTTAATCTGAGTTTCACCTCTCACCACTCAGGGGAACCTCTGAGACCTGCAGAATCAGAGCTTTGTTTCGTTTGGTTAGGAAGAGATTTCCCCAAACACTAGTGAACGATATCCAAATGTCATGGACTCCCAAGAGGAGTTAAATGGGTAACTGCCATTCAAAAACATCTCTTCAGTGTTTTAAGGATTTCATTTTTCTTTCCCCTAAGACTATTTTTGAACACTCTGACCAAGGATGACATTAATAAGACCAAGAAAGTTGTATACTGTTCCCATTGTATAACACCAATGAAAAAGCTACCTCATAAGCAGGGACCCATGTTCACTGAGTTTTCCCCAATGGGGAAAAGGCAGCAAACACAGGTCCCTGATCATAAATAGCGCCATACGGATCAGGTCAATAATCTTTCTAGGCCAGAATCCCATCCCCAATAGTGGCTAGCATCAGAGAAGCACACCACAGGTCATAACAGAATGATCTTCACTCCCCCTGAAAGCCAGAGATCACATCCCATGACCAATTTGTTTATTGATTTATTTTTAAAATTTGTTACCCTGCCCCTTCTGCCACAGGCAGCTCAGGGCAGCTAACAATCATTAAAAGCATTAAAATAAATCATCATAAAAAGGAGAAAACACCCCCCACCCTACCCCCCACCCCACCCCACACACACCACCCATCTCCCCCACCAAACACCTGGTGGAACAGCCAGGTCTTACAACTTTTTCAAAAGGAGGGAAGATCCGGTGCCAGTAGGGCCTCCACTGGAAGGGAGTTCCACAGCCGTGGCACGGCCACAGAGAATGCCCTCCCCCTGCGTGGCCCCTCAAAAAAACTCAGGGGACCTCGAGCAGGGCACCCCCAGATGACCGCAGGGGCTGATCCAAGACCCGGGGAGTGAGGCGATCTCACAGATAGGTAGGGCCTAGGCCGTTTAGGGCTTTTTAGCCAAGACCAACACCTTGAATCGGGCCCGAAAAACCCCTAGCAGCCAGTGCAGAGAACCAAGCACTGGTGTAATATGCTCCTGGCGGCCCAGTCCCACTACGAGATGGGCCACCGCATTCTGTACCAGCTGCAATTTCCGAGACATCACCATGGGTAGCTACAAGCAGAGCGCGTTACAGTAGTCTAGTCGAGAGGTGCTGAAAGCATGGATGACAGTGGTCAGGTCAGAGTCGGAAACAAACGGCTGAAGCCGTCGCACCAGATGTAATTGGCGGAAAGCACTCCTCGCCACAGCCCCCACCTGGAGATCCAGGCAGAGCTGCACATCGAGGAGCACCCCCAGACTCCATACCTGGGAGGCCAATGGAGGGCAGACCCCATCAATAGTGAGGGCCGCCAACTCCATCGTCTTACCCACTAACATCACCTCTGTCTTGTCAGGATTCAGCCTCAGTTGATTAGCCCTCATCCAATCCCCCACTATTGATTAATGGCCATTTATGGACCTATCCTTTAAGAACATACCCAATCCTTTTATTTATTTAAAGCTGGTTATGCTATTGGTTTTCACAACATCCCCTGGCAATCAGTTCCCAGGTTAGACATTGAGCAAGGTGTGCTTCCTTTTGTTTGTTTTGAATTTGCTGCCAGTTAATTTCATAGGGAGTGCCCTCCTTCTGTTACTTTTTCCTCCCAAAGGGTAAATAACAGCTCCCTATTTAGCTGCTCTACATCACTGGTGATTTTGTGTAATTCTATCATCTCCCCCTTATTTGTCTTAACTATTAAGACTCTTTATATGGAAGAATTCAACACTTTGATAGAAGAAAAATAGAGTCAGGTAATATTATCATTTGGAAACAAAAAATGTGGACAAGTCAGTTTGTGAAATGGTGCATGGAACGCATCAACCAAATAGACCAGTGTAACAATTTTATCTGTACAACCTTCATCTCTCTCCTGAAAACCTACTTCTGTCATCAGGCTTTCCCTGGCTCCTCGGTCCCAAGGGTGGCTCCTTTATGCTGCTCTTTCTACAGTGTCATCCTTCCAGATCCCCCTCCTCCTTTTCAAGCAACGTCTCAGCTTAATTAATGTATCCTTGGGTGTTTTCAGACGAGATGCTACCCCGCATAGCCACCAAGGAGCCATGGAACCATCTGCTGGTCTGAACGTGGAGCGGCAGGATGAGCACTCCCATGAGCCATGGAGCGCTGCCACGAAATCTAGAGTGCTCCATGCACAGCAAGTCAAATAGCTCCATGGCAATGGGTGGCCACAGAGCCTCTGCCCAAACAGCAGCAGCCAGCCGTGCTGGCAAACAGGTCTGTTCTGCTCACAGGCACGGCAGGTGGGGAGAACAGCCTTTGCAAGTCACAAGAACTGGTCAGGAGCACTGGGGAGCCTGGGTTCCTCAGCACTCACACCCAGGACACGTCAATTGCAAAGGGCCAGCCTGGCATGCTTCTCCCTCCCCCATGGTCTGCGGCAGGGGGAGTGCACGGCGGCCAGGGTAGCCATGCTGGGATCTGTCCCCCACGCACTCCACCTGCATGGGTGCTCTGCAGCAGTGACACTCAGTGGCCACAGCCACCCTACCGCCTTGTTCATCTGAAAACACCCCTTGTCTCTCCCCCTTGTCCATTCTCGATTGTAAGCCCCGTCAGGGCAGGAACCCATCTCTAATCATGATGCTGTGGTGCCGGGAATGTTGCTGGCACTAAAAGCATTGTGGCATTCAAGCCTGCTATGTACCTGAAACAGAATAATTCCATTTCTGAAGTGGACACCTGTGAAATTTAACACCTTACTCAGTAAAAAGAGGCCAAATTATCTGCTGAACAAGGCTTCCGTTCTCAAAGCAATGCAACACAGCAAACCCATTCAAGTGAATGAGGCTTGCACACAGAGGATCACTTCCAAAGTCAAAGGGTATAGTTATAAAAGAGACAGGTGGTATACAAGGGACAGCTGTACAAAGGCATTCGAGGCTATGGGGGCCCACACTCCCTGGTGCAGTTGTGTCCCCAACTACCGGGAGAGTCTGGTGGGGGGTCATTCCATCTTCTGTAGCAGATTGCAATCCAACCAATGCCTCTGCAAGTGTCACTAGGCCCGACTGTGATCTCACTTACCCTTGTGATTCACGTATAGAAATCATTTTATTGTAAGTCTCACTGGGACTATTTAAGGACAAAGGCAAGTAGGGTCACAACCCTATGTGCAACTGAAGGCTTACAAACTAACTGCTCCTTCGTGACATTACAGAGCCACACTGTTAATTTATTCAGGGCAACACACATACTTCTAGCTATGCAGATTTGCTGCTTAACCCACAATGCACACATTTAACTCTCATTCCAAAGGATCAGAATAGGGCCTTTAAAGAGGCCCTACTTGCATAAATACCAACCAGTTTTTGTGCCCTACAGCACCTATAAATAACAGTTTTCAAAAAGGAAACCGGACTTACGTGTGATTTACTGTACATCTAGAATTCATTACACCAATTGGTGGAATATTTTTCTAGCAGGGTACAGAAGACACTATTAATTCCTCAGACATATTTCAGTATCATTTTAGTAACGTGTATTAATACTGGCTTTAAATGTCATGAAATTATTACACAGTATCCTGGAACTTTCCCTAAACTCAGAAAAAGATACCTACAAGACCTTCACATCTGGTTTCTCTTTGGAAAATCCTGCTGGTATTTTATTTATTTATTTAGCATGGTTTCTGCCAACACATTCTAGTTTTGTTGCAATAACAATCTATATTTTGATACACTGAAAAAGTATGAATGTTGACACATCTTCATCAATCAGACCTTGCCAACAAAGTAAGACAGATCACCTTGCTGATAGAAAAGGCATTTAATAAAGACTAAAATGTGATAGTAAAATATAAAACATGTTGCAGATTGCTCCTTTTATTCCCATACACGGTAAAGAACAAGCCTACACAGTTCACACTGAAAGCTATTATTATCTAATTTCATGTGGAAATGAAATGTAAGCATCTCATCCTGCACAAAATTTATCCACTCAGAAGTGCAAAACATGCCCTTCATGAATACGTTAGGTGAATGCCTGACTGGAATATGAAACTGTCTTGTTTGCACAACTAGCTTTCAAGTAAATTGCAAAACTAGCGTGCTACCATCTTGTTCCTTTACTGCGGACCAGACAATCTCTTTGCTATTGTTTCAGCCAGGTAAGATCATTTAATCCCATTTTTCTTACTTTATTTTGCATTGTGTTCCATTTTTCAACACAATGATAATTAATGAAGAAATTCTGAACACACCGAATCCCATCATGTTCCTGAACCTGAAATCATATTTTTTTGCCCCAGTATTCTAAGCATTTCCATCCTTCTTTCTATCTTGTTTATCAACAGCGATCCCTGCCTTTCAGATCTCTAAGAATTCCAATGTAATTCTAGCATCCGAGGTTTCTGACCTTCCCCATAATTGTGGGTGTCAAAAAAAGCAAGTTGGCTTTTACTTGTGGACAGAACGTTAAATAATTCCTGTGCCTGACAGAGATCCCATTTTGTTAAGTTTCCAGGGTCATATTTCTTAACCAATGTTGATGTCTTCTGGCAAGCTGTCAGCAGAACTTTTTACAAGGCAATATCAACTAATTTTCCTTTCATGAGATTCCATGTACCCAAGTTTCGCTACAAACTCATCAACTCATACATGTCAAGGGCATGTCAGGAAGAAACCAAAATTGCAAAAGAGTACAGGGGAAATTGTGTCAAAGACATCAGCTGCAATACTAGAGGCAATGTATTATTTTAAAACAAGTTTAGTGGACTAAATCCTCAGTACGTTGGTATGGCAAGTTTACTCCAGATGAGGATCTGACCCTACATCTTAAAAAGTGGAAACAGAGATCAATGTGTATCTACTTAATGTAAGGAATCATCATTGGGTGGTTGTTTTTTTTTAAAAAAACAACACAATTCATGAGACCATACTAAAACTAAAAAGATGCCTATGGGTGTTTTCAGACGTGACGGGGCGGCATTCACCCCGTCACGGAACCAACCCTCAGATTCCCCACCAGGATCACTCCGGCATGGTCAACAGACATGCTGGGGGATCCTGGTGGGGAATTGGGGAGGGGGCGTGGTCGCATGATGCAACGTGCGGCCGCACGGCCCCGACCCCGCCACGCTCCCTCGCCACCCGCGGGCAAGATGGGGAGACGGGCGGGTGCCGTGACCAATGTGGCCGCAGCACCCGCCCGAAATGACCATGGGCCGGAATCCCAGTGGGGATTCTGGGCCGTGATTGCCGTCCAGATGTGAGGGGTCCGTTCATCCCCGCCGGGAATCTCCTTCACCACGCGATCGGCGCCAGCCCCACGGATTCAGCCCATCGTATAGTGAATGTGATTCCCGGCGGGGATTGAGCGTGGCGAACATCTGGGGGGGAACTTCCGGTTCCCCAACAAACATTACGGGACCATTCCCCACCACAGGGTACTGACTGTGGTTGAGCGTGATCTCGTAACTTCTGAAAATACCCTATGATAACCGGGGCTAATACAGAACAATACTTACGTGGTTCAACTAGGTTTCAAAACATATGTTCAAACTGTGTCGGCACAACCAACTGGAAACTCTCAGACTCTTAGATCATGATCCACAAACTACTTATGAAGCCTGCACGGCTTCAATGGAACTGTTCCATAGTAAGCGATTTGAGGGCCGGCCTTCCCACAGGGTGACCTGGGGAAGACTGCCCCAGGCCCTGTAGGGAAAGGAGCTCCACAAAATGTCCAGGATGGGAGAGGCAGGTGCTAGAGCAAGGCCCACACACAACAGGTAGCTGCAGCAGCATAGCACCACGTTGCTCTCTTCCTCCCTTCCAGAACTGCATCCTCTTCACACTGCCCTCTCCCTGAAGTTCCCCTTCCCTCTTCACAGAAGCCTTGGCTAGAACCATTGGAGCGCTAGGTCTCTGTGCGGGAGAGTGGTGTCCTTCAGCTGTACTGCCATGACACAGCACTCTATAGCTCTGACCTGGGCTTCTTAAAATAGGGGAAGGAACATTTCCAGGAAATAGCAGTGAGGGAAGGGGCTACTTCCACAAGTTGTGAGGGGCCCTATCCTAGTCTCCGCCCATCCTGGCCAGCCCTGCACCGTGGGGCTGGATCACCTCATGGCATTTTGCTGGTGGGTCGCACTGCACAAAGCCTCTCTTATTCACCCTGTGTGTGTTATTTCTAAAGTGCCGGGATAGTCAACCCTGTACAAACTCACCAACACAAACTGTGCAAATTAAACATGTAGATGAGCTGTCACTGCATGTCATCATTCTGGAAATTTGAATTTATTATTAAAATCCTGACATTTAATCAAATTGGATTTTAAGGCTGTGGGCTGGATAGAACCCTAATACGGTCTTCATCCAGCCCGTGAACAACCTTGTACTAACTCAACGAGGCCATGATTCATGCGGTGCCAAGCTTCCTGCATCACTTCTGCCTGAGGGGTAGAGCCGACACAAGAATGCAAATATAGATTCATGATCTGGATTTGAGCATTCATTTTCCAAAATGAGTATCTAGGTTTGAATCAATTAAAAATTAACTGAATTCACACTTTGTTAGTTCATCATTTCAGCAATGCTCCTGTTGGAATTAACCCAATTCTGCAGTGCTGCACTCCCCCTCTCATTTTGGCTGTGTTTAAATGAGCCAATCAAACCCGAGCAACACACATATACAATCTCTTATCCTACCTCGTACAATGACACAAGTTGCCCAATCAAAACTAGCAACAATTTTAAAAAATAAAATACAGAATATATCGATAAATACCATCCAAAGAGAGAGGGCGGTTGCCGTGTTGGTCCCAAGTGTAAGAGATGAAACAAAATAGTCAGATTTCTTTTCTTGAACCTACTTCTGTTGTTGAGAATATGCAGCCATTCAGGCCACCCTCTACTTGCATGTTCTCAAATACTGAGTACAATCAAATTGCCTCCCACCCTCCTCCGCCCCCCGCTCCCGTCCC
>QEPC01001524.1:4008355-4040392 GCA_003113815.1 Sphenodon punctatus
CCACCATCACCTCTGTCTTATCGGGATTGAGCCTCAGTCTGCTCTGCCATAGGTAACTCGCCACGGCCTCCAAACACTGAGATAGCACGGAGACAGCAGGCCCTGGGTAGGCTGAAAAAGAGAGGTAAAGCTGGGTATCATCAGCGTATTGGTGGCAACGCACACCAAACCCTCTCACGATCTCCCCCAAGGGCTGCATAAGGGTTGGGACCTGAGGGGTCAGGAACCTCAGGTCCAGGAGCCAAATGCAGCTTGTGGATATTTTGTTTATTTTGGCCCCCGGATTCAGTTCCTCACTCCAGCCCAAAGCACTGAAAGACTGAGCTCAGGGTAAGGGAGAGAGATGATGTTATGCACACAAGCAGAGTGTATCCACGGCACAGATCCAGGATCTGGCCCCTCATGCTCCTTAAGCAACCCTGTCTGTAATTTCTATGTAGCCCTCGGAGCTTGTATTCATTTTCAAAGTGGCCCCTGGGAAGGAAAAGGCTTCCCACCCCTGCTTTAGCAGCACTTTGACACAATGACTGGATTAAAAGAGAGGTTCCCAAATTTGGCCTGTGTGACTTCATTTTGAGACAAGTGTAATTCCATGCTCTCAAACAAAGACATGCAAAGTATATTAATTCAATCAGAATCATGACCCCTCCACAAATGGCCCAACCCCATTAGCCTGTGGGGTCAAAACCCATAGTTTGGGAACCTCTGGATTATACGTACCATACACTTTACCCCAAAATAAACACAGTGGAAGTTACTTTTCTTCATTTGAGAATCTAAACTCTCCATTGTTTTGTTAAAACATGGAGGTTTCAAGATTTCAGTTGCTGCTTCATTACATAAAAAGTCATCTGCATTGAAGTTCCTAGCAAACAGAAAATCCCAAATGTTATGCATGTTGGAGAGTTTACTCCCGAGTATATTAAAAAAACCTAACTTGTCACATCCAGCATCTCAGAGTAATTTTTAATGACCCACTAACCTGTAACTCTAGGAAGCCTGGAACTAAAAATGCAATAATGGCTAGCCAATACAAGTCTCCAAACAGAGTGTAATAACCTTAAGTAAACGACTGCCAAGCAAAAGTCCTGCAGATCAAACAGTTCCCACGATGCCTTGTGCTATTAACTAGTGAAAAGGTCCCATGATATCTCCCCTCTTCATGCACAATAACAGATCACTGCACTTCTGTTTACTTACATAGCTTATCTGCAATCCTGTAATGTATACAGTCAATCCTTCAGATGTAAATGGCTTGCCTAGGAAATCTTACCTTGCAAGTTAAAAAAACTTAGCAAACTTTCCATTGATAAGCAAGGGCTCTATCTTGAATATCAAATCCTTTTGTACAAAATGAAATTTAGAATGATCGCCCTCTTAAATGCTTCAGCAATTAGGCCATAAGTACTACATCCAGCTATGGCATGCATGCTGAAAATAGAAAGTGAAGTTGGCAAGAATCTCAACTATGAGACTTCCTTTAGAAAATTATTGTAAATTGTATTTTACTTTTATACAGATGGTCCCTGAAGCAAGACGCATGGCCCAAAACTCTTACTATTTTGTTTCCAGGGCCCAACCATCATTTCTCTGGGCCAAGTATAAACTTGTAATACCACTTACACCCCATCCCATACACAGAATCTCATGAGTCATAGAAGAAACATAGATATAGGGAAATAAGTTTGCATCAACATCCTCAAGCATCTACAATTCAGCCTTATTTTTCCTCTCATGGTAATGGGCTTGCAGCCCAGGGCCCCCTGCACTCCGGGCCTGGTAAAGTCTACCCATCCCCCCCTACCCCCAAATGCTTGGGGGGCCCTGTTGGTTTCAAGATTTTTAAGGTAATACATTGGCGCCATAAGGAGCTAATAAAGTGTAACACTGTAGTCCAGAGAAATAACAATTTTAACTTTATTGTTTGGAACACTACAACTAGCAATTAGTTTGCACCTTTTAAAAAAATTGTTCCCTCTAACATATCCCCATCTGAACTCCATTTACCTAAACAAAGACTTCCTAGGTTGTTCCTTTTTTATATAAATACTGTAAGGTTTGTGACAATGTATGCCCATCTCTTTCATCAACTCCATAAACACATTCTTATTATGATGCTGTGTCAGAATCACATTTTATTTTTTAAACTGGGTATTTCTGGTGCCTCTGAAGCAACAGGCTTGAAATGTTCATTCTAGGGAAGTACAAGGAAAACATCACATGATTTGTCATCTGCTTGAGGCAAAAAGCTAAGCATATTAAGTTTAGTAGATCTTGTACCAAAAAGAGTGCGTCTTAGACAATTCAAATAATCAAGATTCAGAGATTTTCTTCTAAAGAAACAAGAATTATGGACTTATTGCAAAGTACCAAAAATCACTTTGCATGGAAGGAAAGATTTATTTTATTTTATTTTATTTTCGATTTGTATCCCGCCCCTCCTGCGAACAGCTCGGGGCGGCTAACAAGTTGATCATAAAAACAATTTATAAAAAATTATACTAAACAATCCATAAAAACACTAGAATAAAACAGGCTGGGATAATAATAAATAAATAAATAAGGGTGGGGGAAGATAAGAAACCCCCTAACCCAACCCACCCCCCTCCCCAAAGGCCTGGGCGAACAACCAGGTCTTACAAATTCACCGAAATGTCAAAAGGCTTGGGGTCTGCTCAGCAAAAGTTTACCTAAACATTTACAGAAAATTTGATCAGAATTCTCACGCAGGACCATTGAAAAGGATTTCTATATCCACTAATCAGGTAATTTCTGGATCATTAATAAAACAATTTGTTGTCCACACCAAGCAACACAGGTGCATGCAGAACAAAACAGTGCATTCTTTTCTTTTAGTTTGTTACCTGTAGTGTACTCCTCTCCTTGGGAAGAGGTGATAAAACTGACCAGCTCTAACAGAAGGGGGAGGGGGGGCACGTGGAGAGAAGAGGAAATTGATATTTCTATTTTCTGCAATGAATTGATTTCTTTAGCAAATTGTTTCCGGAGAGATTTCAAGAATCCTTCTGGGTCAGTAGGGTAGGTCTGTTTCAATGATCAGGCACAGAAGTAAAATTACATGAAAAGCCTCGTTTATCTGAATCAACAGAAGCATACATAATGAAGAGCAGAAATGAAAGCTCTGTTTCAGTCACACAGAAAACCTAGATAAACCAGCCAGATCACAGGAGAGAAGCCACCAGGATTAATCTTAAAGATTAAAAATTCTAATCATTCTAAAAAATATATATACACAACTGTGGACGGGCGTACGACGCTTCAAATTCTCTCTCTCCTTGTCATCTTAAAAAGATCATATTTCCGTGCCATCAATCAGAATTAAGCTGCTTATGGATGCGTAACAATTCAGTACATGCAGTTGCTAGTAGCAACAGGGCACACAATTGTGCAGCTTTCCTCCCCTCACACAGGAGCAACAGCAGCAAAAGGGAGGAGGAGTGACAAGAGAGGGACAAGGAGTGGGCAGGAGCTGCAGCAGATGGGACAGCAGAGCAGAGGCAGCAGCAGAAGGAGCAGGGATAGAAGAGGAAGCAAGTGTGCAAGGGGAAGGACAGCAGCTGGGAAGGAAGAGATCAGCAGCAGAAGGGACAGAGAAGCTGGACCCAGAGACAGAGCTGCAGCGAGAGATACAGAGCAAGGGGAACACTAGAAGAAGGGACAGGAGATGAAGCCAGAGCAGCAGCAGTTTGGATAGTGGTGGAAATGGAGGTAGCTGTAAAACAGGGGTGGGGAACCTCAGGCCCCAGGGCCAAATGCAGCCTCCTTCAGCAAGTTTTTATGGGGCCCCTTTCCAGTGCCTGCATCTGGCCCCTAGATCCAGTCTCTACCTCCAAACACTGAAAAACTGAGCTCACGATGATGGGGAGAGAGGAGGGCATGTACACAAGGGTAGGGGACAGATCCACAGCACAGATCTGGGCCCTCCTTTTCTTGAATACACCCAGTAAGCACCCCCATCCCCAACCTCTGTGTGGCCCTTGGAGCTCACTCATTTTCAATGCGGCCCCCGGGAACAGAAAAGGTTCCCCACCCCTGCTGGGCCCCAGAAGCTGGGCCTGAGGGCAGGCACATCAGAGGCAAGTTGACAAGAGCAGGAGTCTTCTCACAGTACAACCACTCCTTCCCAGACTGAAACCCAACCCTCCTCTTCTAGCCTGCAAGCCCAAGAGTGGAGCGTCTGGGTGCGAAGTAGTCGAGCTGCCACCAGCTGTGGGTAACTCGAATGCTCGTCATGCTTCCGCTTATGTCCCCCAGAGCAGGGGTGGGGAACCTTTTCCCTCCCAGGGGCCGCTTTGAAAAGGAGTGCACACTCCAAGGGCTGCGTAGACGTTGGAGGAAGGGTGCTCAGGAAGAGGAGAGTCCAGAACATAGATCTGTGCCACAGCCCTGTCCCTTCTGCACATGCCCTCATCTCCTGCTCCCTTCCCCTGAGCTTAGTCTTTCAGCGATTGGGAGTAGGAACTGCATCCAGGGGGCAAATCAAACAACTGAAAAGGAACCAAATGAAAATTAGCCATGGGCTGCATTTGGGCCCAGGCCTGACATTCCCAACCCTTATCCTAGAGGTATTCCTATGCTACCTTGCCCTCCTAGCACACCTCATGACAGGGCAGAGCTGGCATCCCTCCACACCTACCACAGAACGTAAGTAGTACCATACTGAGTCAGACCAATGGCCCGTCAAGCCCAGCATCCTGTCCTCTGACAGTGGCCAATCTCAATCTCATGGGAGAAGAACCAACAGTCACAATGGGCAGTTCACTCCCGACAGTAAGAAGTTCATCCCGTAAGCTACTTGAATAATAGCCATTAATGGACCTACTCTCCAAGAACTTATCCAGGCCTTTTTTAAACCCAGCTATCCTACTGGCCTTGACAACATCCTCTGGCAACAAATTCCGTAAGTTAATTATGCGTTGAGTGAAAAAGTACTTCCTTTTATTTGCTTTAAATCTGCCGGCAGCTAGTTTCATGGAGTGTCCCCTAGTTCTAGTACTATTTGAGAGGGTAAAGAATCATTCCCTATCTACTTGTTCCACACCACTCACGACTTTATAAACCTCTATCATGTCCCCCCTCAGTCTTCTGTTCTCTAAGCTGAAGAGACCCAGCTTGTCAAGCCCCTCTTTGTACGGAAACCGTTTCATACCCTTTCTCATTCTCATTGCCCTTCTCTGTAGCTTTTCTAGTTCAGCTAGGTCTCTTTTGAGATAGGGCGACCAGAACTGCACACAACATTCCAGGTGCGGTCTCACCAACGATTTGTATAGAGGCATTATGACATCCTCAATTTTATTCTCTATCCCTTTGTGAATAACTCCTAGCATTCTGTTTTCTTTTTTGATTGTTGCTGCACACTGGTCTAAGGATTTCAGTGTATTGTCCACAATCACTCTCAGATCTGTTTCCTGAGTGGTAACTCCTAACTTAGGGTGATTTCAGAAGTGACATGGTGAATGTCCACCACAGTCAACCTCAGTCAAATGCGGGGGGTGGGGTGGGGGTGTGAAAGCGCCGTGCATGTCTGTTTGCTCGCATCCAGATGTTCACCACAGTCAAACGCAATCCGGGGTGAAGCTAACCACACTTCATGAGGTCGGGGCAGGAGAAGGTCCAGAAGTGTGGTGAATGGTCACCACGGCAGGGGTGAATGAAAAGTAACTTCTGAACAGAAACCCGCAGCCGCGGTGGAAGGAATTGACCCCAGCCACGGTGCATTCTGGGGCTCGAACCGCGGTCCACATCTCCACTGCACGTCTGTTGTGTTCCCCCAGCCCATGTTCTCTCTGGGTATTTTCGGACATGACGGCGCCAATTGGCCCCGTCACGGAAACAAACCTTTGATTCCCCGCCGGGGCCACTGTGTCACGGGCGAACAGACATGGTGGCGGCTCCCGGTGGGGAATCGGGGAGAGGGCGGGGCCGCGGGGCGCAACGTGGGGCCACACGACCCCACCCCCCCACGCTCCCCTGCCGCCCGCCCTCTGGGGAGACGGGCGGGTGCCGCAGCCAATGCGGCCGCAGCGCCCGCCCGAATTGACCAGGGCCCGGAATCCCTACGGGAATTCCGGGCCGTGGCTGCTGTCCAGACGAGACGGCTTGGTTTATCACGGCAGGGAATCACATTTGCCACGCGACCGGCCCCGGCCCCGCGGGTTCAGCCGATCACGTGGTGAATGTGATTCCCCGCCGCGATTGACCGTGATGAACATCTGGGGGGGGGGGGGGGAAACGTCCGTTCCCCCCCCATCAGACATTACGAGATCACTTTCACCATGTGCAGATTCACTGTGGTTGACTGTGATCTCGTAACACCTGAAAATACCCTCTGATTGCCCCCAGGTGGTGGTCACGATCCTGTCACTTCTGTTGCGGCCGCACGTGTCACCACAGTCCGCGGTGAATCCGTTCACACCAGGGTGGGATTCACTGTGGTGAATTGGAACGCGTCACTTCTGAAATCACCCTTAGTATCCAGCATCATGTACTCATAGTTGGGGTTATTTTCTCCTACGTGCATCACTTTGCACTTGTCCACATTAAATCTCATCTGCCATTTAGATGCCCAGGCACCCAGTCTTGTAAGATCCTGTTGCAGTTCTTCACAGTCTGCTCGTGTTTTAACTACCTTGAATTACTTGCTGTCATCTGCAAATCTGATCACCTCACTCTTAACATCCTTTTCCAGATCATTTAATGTATTCATTAAACAGCACCAGTCCCAATACAGGTGGCAGAGCTGCACTGAACCAATGCAGCCCTGCAACCTGTTTCATTCATAAGTGTCCTCTAAAATTTGCATATCTGGCCACCCTACTCACACTACTCTTGGCTTCTGTGTCTTTCCACCTGTCTTTTGTGTCTTCTCCTCTTCCCTTAGCACGGATTTCCCATCCCTCAGGTGTAGCATCACCTCCCCTCATTGGTTTCAATGCAGCCCTGCAACCTGTATTTCTCATAAGTGTCTCAAATATTTGCATATCTGGCCACCCTAAGTGTAAATGTTTGCTTCTCACAAGAAACTCATACCTTGCTAGTACTGAACATGCTCAACAGGAGCTTCTGCAGGCCCCTTCCCCTTATCTTGCCCTCTACTGCTATGATAGTGTTTTATCCCCCATTTAAAATTTGGGCAGGAGGAGCTTATTGCAAAGGAGGAAGGGCAAGGATTGTGTGGGGGTGGGCACAGCACAACTAGATCAAGCTAAAACATGTGAAGAAAAGAGCAAGTATACTTTTTACTGAGAAAAATAAATAAATAAATCAGGAAAAGGGTGTAGGAGCTTGCAGATGCTCAATGTCTCCCACTGTAGCCACTGTCCTTGCTCTGCCCTCAGTTGCTGTAACATATTCTTACCCTTGCAACAACAACAACAACAACAACAAATGAGCAGCTGGCAGAGACTGTTCCCATTCATTTCAAGGAGAAATTGTTAAACACAATTCTTGGTAGGTAAAACATGTTAACTTTAATTTATTTAGCAGACCTGTTCATCTCTATTCTGACAGCACAGATTCTATTTCATATGGGACATCCTGGACCAAGCAATAGTGAACGACCATGAAAAGAAGTAGGTTTTAGCCCTATACAACAAACAATGTCCTTATTCACGTGGGGAAAGATAACTCGCAGGAGCCAGAAGTTCTCTGGACTGGGCCTTTCGTTCATACTAGTTGGCTACTGTCAAAACGCAGGACTGACGGAGAACAAGCTTGGTAATATCTATTCCGCTACTGTCACAATTTACTACTTGCCCACTTTTGAACAGGAATAAGCTGTCGTTTAACAAATGTCATTACAGTTCAGTAAACATTCAAACACCAAAAAAACTGGACCTCTGAAGCTAGCCCATATATACCAGACCAGCTAGGATCAATCACAGGTAGCATTTTTTCATGTCTCCCTCCATTCTAAATCCCTACCTGTGACTTTTCCCTACACCTGGACCCGCCAGGGATGGACAGGGGAGGGAGGCAGGAAGGAAAAGGCTGAACCAGGAAGGACTTTCTTATAGGTCACGTTTTCTCACCTCTCCCCCCATTAAAATCTCTGCCTGTGAGTTTTTCCTACTGCTGGATGGGGAGTGGGGTGTAAAATGACAGAACAGGTATGACTTTTTCACAGGTAGCATTTTCTGACAACATCCTCCTCTTACAAAACCCTGCCTGTGACTTCTTCCTACACCTGGACCAATTGGGGTGGGGTGGGGTGGGGGGCCATACTGGACCAGGTATGACTTTCTCACAGGGAGCCTATTCTCCCATCCATCTCCTATGATAAAGCTACACCTGGCCCAGGCAAGGATAGGTAGGGATCAGAAGGGGGGCCCAGCAATGACTCTCTCACCGGTAGCATTTTCTCACAGCTCCCTCCATCTGGCCATTGCTCCCACCCCCGGGTAAGGAAGCCAGCAAGTCCGCAAGCCATTTTCCCAGGCAGGTAGCAACACTCGCTCCCTCCCAGCAGCTCGGCGGGCTGGAAATTCCTGCCCCCCGGTAGGAAACCCAGGCTCCGAGGGGCGCTCGCCTTACCTGGCCTGCGGGGGGGCATTGTGCAGAGGCGGGGCGAGGCTCTAATCCTGGGGGGCCGGGGGGGCCGAGCCGCCGGCCGCCGGAACCCCCCGACTTGCTAAACTTTCCATGGCCGGCGAGCGGGGCCCTGGGCATCAGGAGCTGCTGCTGCTGCTGCTGCCGCTGCTACCTCAGCCCGCCGGGCGCCTCAGCTCGCCTCTTCCGCTTTGTTGTGCTCCGGCGGCGGCGGCGGCTTCGCCTCGCTGTCCCTTCTCAGGCGGCGGCGGGACGTTCACCATGTGTTTGGGGAGGGGCGGCGGCGGCACTACTGTCCCCTTGCAGGGAGGGGAGCCGGCTGATGCTCCTCTTTAGTCTGGGCGAGCCTCGCACCGCGGCGGCTGGGGCCTATTAATCCGCGCCCCCCACCATCCTCCTCCTCCTCCTCCTCGGCTTTCCACCCAGCCCCCAAAGAAACTGCTTAGGATCGGGGCTGTCAAATCCAGCCCATCTGCTGCAATCATAATCAGTCTCAACTGAATGGGTCTGACAAATCTGTGCCTGCAGCGGGGGGTTAGGGAAGCCGGGGGAGGCGAGCAGCGTGGGCTTCTATTGTGGGTGCTGCTAAGAGGCAGGCAAGACACTTGGGCGAGCAAGATCATGGAACGCTGGAAAGCTCCCCCCCCCCCGTCCCTTTGCCCGAACAGTGGCTGCCAATAAACTATACAAACAATTACCTTAATCTCATTATCAGTTTGTCCTGAACAAGCAAAGACTAGTGTGAAATATGTGCCACCTCGCTCTCCCCTAAGGGATCCCCTCCCAGCAAAGGGTTGTAATCATTAGCAACCTTTGTGCTAATGCTTTCAGCAGAACTCTGAGACTCAGAAAGTCAAGTGCATCCCACTCCCAACACGGGTTATATTTTGTTTCAGGGTTGGAGAGGGGGTTGTAGCTTGAGGATATTTTAATAGGTGACTGTAAAGATTTTGACAGGAAAGTGTTAATAAAGTTTAAACAAGACTGAACTCGAGGAAAAGGTAAGTTCTTTGCCAAAGCTCCTTTGATTGGTAGAGACATCAAGGGTGCAGTCTTCACTTTTTGGAAGTCAGTGACTAAACACTCATTGACTTCACTGGATAGCTATTGCACCCGAGGATACGTTTATAAAGGCACTAGATTATATAACATATAAGCTATATTTATGAAATTCAATTCCTTCTGTGCAGATTTTTGAGTTTCCCATGCTGTTGAAGGTGGTTTTGTTCAACATTGTATTTTCTTAATTCATGCAGGCTCTAGATACTCCTACTGACTTCAGTAGCAAAGAATTGCACCAATAGCAAAATGGTTTGACAGTTTACTTGCTAACTTACATGCTACTTTGTGACTACACAGATGCAAAGAATAGAATGAATGGTTGCTTTTTAATACAGTCTGAGGATATAGTCACAGCAAGTGAAAATATTTGAAAATATTCCCAAAGCTTGAGGAAAAAAAGCAACCCACTAGAGAGAGTGGGTGATGGAAACAGATATGCACCTAACTCCACTTTAACACCGTGTCTGTCTCTCCCTGTATTCCCCTCACCCGTGTCTGTCTTGGAGTGTAAGCCCACTGGGCAGGGACTTGTCTCTGAAAATCTGGGACTATAAAGTGCTGTGTATGCCTAGCACTATAGCAGCACTATAGAAATGGTTAGTAGTGGTAGTAGCTTTAACATTCCTTATGCATGTTGCAGGGTTGTATTGGAGACCAATGGAGCCCTTCAACATGCGTAAGAAATGTTAAAGGTGTGTTAAAGCGGAGTTAAGGTACATGTCTGTTTTCACCCAGAAACAGCTTTACATTTTGACCCATTTTGCTGAAATCATTTATCAAAAGGCACTAAGTGATTGCAGTTACAGCAAATGGGATATGTGCCAGTCAGACTGCTGGACGATAGACTATTATTCTCTTATAAGAAAAGATTTCAACCCAGGATTGTATATCGTTGGGGTATGCTTTTAAAAAATGCCTCATGAGAAAGGCTAAAAATAATTTGGTACATAAAGGTTTGGTCCAAAAATTTTATCACTAAAAATGTTTGTGTAGTCTATAAATAGAAAGGGAATGATGGGTCGTGGTCAATTTTATGGGAGAAAAGATTTAGTACAGGGAAACTGGGAGACTCAGGAAGTAGGATTTTCTGGAGCACATGCTTTGGGAATGTACTTAGGAGGAGACATAAACTAGGGGAAAGTGATGGAGCTTGAGATATGACCTGAAAACAAGGGAGGCATTAGACACAGCAAGAAAGGGAGGCTGTTCCAGATGGTGAGTGGTGTGAGAGAAGCATCTCTCCATGATAGTGAGACAAAGTAAAGTCTGGTCATGTATTTGAGGAGAAGGAGGAATAAAAACCAGTGTAGAGACGACATTGGAAAGACCAAAAGACCGAGCAATTCATGGTAAAAACAACAACAAGCCAACCCAAATCTTGAAGTTTAGAAATGAGAATTGTTATTAGATTATGGACGCGCAAGGGTGATTTCTTCGGGGGTTGGGAAAGGATGAGCCTTTGAAGTTTGAGACTTGAGATTTCGGAAGTCTATAATAAGGAGGTCGTAGAGACAAAGTAGTGTAGAGATATCTTTTATTGGACCAACTTAGATTGGTGGAGGTTTGCCAGCTTTCAGACCTCACAGAATCCTTCGTCAGGCGAGTCAGAAATCCAAGCTGTATTATTATTATTATTATTATTAAACATTTATAAAGCGCCAGTAACAACCTGGCGCTGTACAGAACATATAATCAGCTGCGGTCCCTACCTGTGGCTTACAATCTAAAAGACAAGGAGGGGGAGACAAGGAGAGGGGACAGCGGGAGAGACATGGGAGAAGACAAACAAACATTCAGGCGGATGCGAAGTCTCAGGCGCGTGTACTTGGCTTGGTTACAAGGTGGTCGGTAGCAGCAGTCAGCAGAGGAGGGCCGACAGTAAGAGCAAGGGGAAAGACTAGAGGGCATTGGGAAAGGCAGCATGGAAAAGGTGGGTCTTGAGGAGGGATTTGAAGGAGCGGAGGGAGGAGGCGAGGCGGACGTCGGCAGGGAGGGAGTTCCAGGCATGCGGGGCAGCGAGGGAGAAGGGACGAAGGCGGTTGGGCGAGCAGGAGAAGCGAGGGAGAGCGAGGGAGGGGACAGCGGAAGAGCGGAGGGCGCGCGCAGGAGCGCGTAGGGCGATTAGGTCCGAGAGGTAAGGGGGAGCTTGGTCATGGAGCGATTTGAACGTGAAAACCAGGAGTTTGAACAGGATACGTTCCGGAAGGGGGAGCCAGTGAAGGGAGAGGAGGAGAGGCGTCACATGGTCGAAGCGACGGGCAGAGTGAATGACCTTGGCGGCAGAGTTTTGGATCGCCACAAGGGGGGACAGGTGGGAGCGAGGGAGGCCAGCAAGGAGGAGGTTGCAGTAGTCGAGGCGAGAGATAACCATGGCATGAACAAGGATTTTGGCCGAGGAGACAGATAGAAAGGGGCGAATGCGGGCAATGTTGAGGAGAGCGAATCGGCAGGATTTGGCCTCGCTTTGCTGTACACAGCAAAGCGAGGCAGGGGGGTTCTATGCAGAGGCTGGGGAGCATTGCATCATGGGAGGTGTGAGGGAAGAAGTATGCATTTGTAAGGGAGTAGGTGTGGTATATGGGGCAAGTCATTGAGAGGGTGCCTGGAAAGGGGAGTGGAAGGGAGTAAGGTGCCTGTGCTTGTGAGATGATAGTGTAGAGGATGTGGGTGGATGCCTTACTCCCTTCCACCAACCTAAGTTGGTCCAATAAAAAATATCTCTACGCTACTTTGTCTCTACGACCTCCTTTTTATAGACTTCCTAAATTTTTTGGACCAACACGGCAAACACACTCTCTCTATAAAAAGGAGGAATCACACATCAAAAAGGAAAAGACAGGAGGATATGAATTAGATTTTTTGCAGTCATGATCATGCCAGTGTCAGGTACAGAAAATTTGTTCTGAAGAATAAACATTCAAATGTGTCTATCAGACCGTGTCTATTTTATTACTTTGCAAAGTGCCAGGTACATTGCTTGCGCTATATAAATGTTTGTTAATAATAATAATAAAGAAACAACCTTTGCTCTCTGCTCCAGTGGGCCACACTGAAAACTAGTACAAGCTCCATGGGCCAGATTGGAGCTAGGGTAGGAATGGGGTACTTAAGGAATGAGGGTCAGGGAAGAGGTGGGTTCAAGGCATGGATCAATCCTCTATCCTTGTGTGCATGCACTTATGTCCACTCACTTACCCTGAGCTAGTGAATAGGAAGTGAATCCATGGGCCAAATAAAAAACTATGAGGTGGATTTGGTCCCCATTCCTGGTGTGTGTGCATATACACTCTTCTATATATGCTCTTCTAATATAGAATATAATGGTGTATATATTATATGCAATATTCTAATATATAGAAAATAAATATCCTAAAATATGGGCGTTTTCATACCGGCGCGGGTGGGTGAAGATGGGTGTACATCGTAGTGTAGAAGCCATGCATGGGGGATTGTTACACAGGCGCAAACCCATCTCCATCCATCGCCACGCATGGAGGAACCACTGAGCGCTCATGCCCACCCACCGGCTGTAGTTTTTACATGGGATTCCCCCATGCATGCCCATGCAGGTACCCACGTGGGCATTGCGTGGGGGTGTCTCATATAAAAAGGGCCTATGATAGGCACAATCTAATATATATAAATGTATGGCAAATAGTCAAATAAGCCATTGATTTTATACTGATTTTTATATATATAGAATACTCATATAAAATAGGCACAGTCTTCTACTATAGATACACATATACACTCTTCTAATATATGCAAACTCTACACACACACACATCCATACCCTTATAGACCTGCCGACTTGACCCAGGTAAATGGCTACACTTATTTTGGTATTTGAAATAATACCTAAATACTTAGGGATGAGTTAAAGACTCTAGTTATCTAAACTGGAATATTTTTACTTTTAGACACAGTCAGTATTCAGAAAAGCAAAAGAGAATTTATGTCCAGGCGGACAGCTGGGTATATGCGATTACAGATATGTATGAAATAGAATTGGCAGTGGTGGCATTTTGGTAGAACATGCTTTCCTTGCCAATTAGTTGGTTCTCTCTTCTTAGATATACTGAGATGAAGAAATCAGTGATGCAGGCAAGAGTAATGAAGTGAGGAAGGAACTAAGTGAGTGAAGGGGATAGAAATGTATAATCTGCACAGAAATAATACCAGCATTAGAATTCAGAATGGAAGTGTCAAATGGATATCAGAAAGATAAGGCAGCTAGTCCCAACCAGCAATCAGACGCAATAGTAAGTATGTTCTGTAAACCTATTCAAAAGTTTTTTTAAATGCTATAATGATCCAGGTCATAATGCAGTGAAACACTTAAGCACAAGCATAGCTTTAAATTTAGGGAAACCATTGAACTAGGGTGTCCCTAAAACGAAGGAATGCACACGCAAAAGAGATTTGCGGAATCTTGCCTACAGCAAGCAATTTCTCCTATATTCAGTCAATGGACATCAGTTGTAATAATTGAATTTACAGAACATTAAACTTTTGACATAATAAAAATAACAATTATAATTAGATGTGTTATCAAAATATCAATAGCCCTTGTTTGAAAATGTCCTTGGTAATTACAGTCCAGTTAGTCTGACATCAGTCCCCTGCAAAATAATGGAAAAGCTGATCTAGGATCTACTTAATAAAGTTTAAAGGATAGAAATATAATTTAGAAATTTATACCAGTCAACATGTTTTTTTATGGAAAATAGAACTTGTCAAACAAACCTAGCCTCATTCATTGGTGAGATTATAATTTGGCTGACAAAAGATATTCTGTTGATGTAGGTGACTACAGAATGAGATTTCTGTAAGGTGTCTGATTTAAGACCAGACTGAAAAAAATAGCACCTTGAAACATCAACAGCCTCTGGAAAAGTGATTAGATGTGAAAATGGACAAACCGTAAAAAGGACCGTTTGGAGAGATGCTATGGCAAAACAACTGAATGGATGCATAGATAATAGAGCAGTGACTAGAAGCAGGAAGGGGTTTTGCCTCTGTTTATATCTTTAGTGATGCCACTACTCAAATTTTGCCCATAATCTTAAATTGTCATAATCTTCAACTGCTTAAGAACTGAAGAAAGTGCAGAGAAGAACCACAAGAATAATTTGAGATTTTGAAAAAAAAATGTCCTATAGTGAGTAACTTAAGGAGCTTGATTTGTTTAATTTACCAAAAAGAAGGCAAGGAAGTGACTTTATATTCCTGTTCCTTCATAGGGAGGAAGTAACAATTATTTATTATTATTATTATTGCTATTTATTATTATTATTTATATAGGGGCAGCGATGTACCTGACATTGTCCAATCATTAATTCCCCACCCCACTAATGGATTCTTCCATATTTCAGAGGGGGCATAGCAAGAACTCTCCGAAATTGGCAAGAACCAATGGCTGCAAGTTAAAGCATGACAAATTCAAATTAGAAATAATGAACCACACTCTTGTAAATAGGGTGGAATGATTGCAGAGTGAGACGGACTACAAAGGGATGTGGTGGATTCTAAATCACGTGCAGTCTTTAATAGTTTCTGCACCTACCATCATTTAAGGCCTTATTGAGTCTTTTGGATGTGAGTTGGGAGATCTGGCTTTAATTCATAGCTGTCCCCAACTTTTCCCACACAACGTACAATTAACCTGTGGGATGCATTAGCCTGGAATGTTAAGACAACAGTGTAACTTAGGCCCTTTTTACATAGGCAGTACCCTCGCATGAACACCCAGAAATCTGGGTGTTCAGGCGTGGGTGAGTCTCGTTTACACGCTGTGGCGGGTGGGTGAGGGGTTGGGTGTGCGTGTGCGCTCCCATGAACATACATGCACACCTACCTCCACGCATTGTACATGCATAGAGCAACTGGTAAAAATGACAATTGCTGTGTGTGTGTGTGTGTGTGATGGATGGAAGTGGGTGGAGGTCAGTGTGCGCCTGTCTACACCCTCCTCCCAGCCACCACACATGCACCAGTGTGAACACTCACCCACACACACACGTCCATTTTAAAAGGGCCTATGATAAAAAGGGAGTAGATCATTTCCATGGAGGACAGGTCCATCGATAGCTATTAGACAAGTTGGTCAGGAGTGAAACCCCTGACGGCCAGAATTGAGAAGCAAATGGCAGAGAGTGAATCACTCTAAAACGCTCTCTTTTTAAACACTTCTAAAAGTGGGAGACAGCCGTGGCGGACCTGATCAGGCCTGGGCCGCAGCGGCCTGTAACAAACATTACCATTGCATCTGTTAACACCCCGTAGCCACCTATTCTGGAACCACAGTTTCTACTGAAGTTCAGATGCTGATTTAGATGACTGAATTGGGGCACCCAGTTTTGAAAATGTGGACATTAGTCTCTCGTACAAAGATGAGAGAATTCTTGACAATATTTGTTTTAATTTTTTGGTCAAACATTTGTTTTCATCAAAGTTTTTAAGCCAGCTCTACTCAGAGGCATAGATTGGTTAGAATGGGTCCTGGTGCAGAAGGTGGAACGGTCCTAAAGCCCCTTCCCATATTGTCTGTGTTTTATTACAAAGAGTTCACCAATAAGACTGAAAGAAATATGAACTATACCTAGTAATGACTACTTTAAAAAGTAGTGATCACCCTTTAATCTTCCACGGTAATATACCTTACGTCTTTCTAATCATGTATTCCACTGGGGTAGAAAAATAAACATTTTAAAAGCTTTCAATAATAAAATAAAACTGCACAAAACACACAGCTCTGATTTTTTCCTAGGCAAATTAGATAATCTTATTAAATGAAACAGAATTACTCCCAGAAGGTCAAGGACCTTTTACTTTAGTTTTCAACAGAAGCTTACATTATGGTGTAATAATTGTGCTAAAAGGAGGAAAATCTCAAAGCACTGGGAATGATAGGATCGTACTTTGGATTACATGATATTATCTTGTTTTTCTCACAAGACAGGACAATGACAGAGACTTCTTGTCCCTCTAGGACCAGGATGGGGAATCTCAGGCCTGGGGGCCAAATGCAGCCCCTTTCCATTCCTAGATCTGTCCCCTGAATCGAGTTCCTATGCCCTGCCCCCAGCATTGACAAACTTAAACAGAGTAGGTGCTTTTAGACAGACGACTGCTCCCAGCCCACTTCACCCCCAGATTGTCTGGTCCATTTCAAAGTGCCCCACAAAGCAGGCACTGACTGTTTTTGGGCAACCCCACTTGCAGTGCTCCAGAACATCCCAGAGCACTGCCAGCGGAGCGGGTCGCCAAACCCAGGGCACTGGCTTGAGACAGAGCTGCTAGCCATCTGCTCGGCGGACCTATGCTGCAGCTCTGCTTTCGGCTGGGCGCTACCCTGGGTAACACCATGGAATTGTGAACCCCAGCCTAGAGTGCTGGGCGATCTGCCTGCAACTCCTTGGTGCGGGGGGAGGGATGCCACACGAGCAGATTGCAGGCCGGGGAAACTGCTGGGTCTGCCTAAAACAGACCCAGGCAGGGCTGCAAGTAGGCGGACGTAGGGGTTCACCAGGGGCAGGCAGCCTCCACATCCATCTGTTTACATCCAGTGTAAGGGAGCAGAGATGAGGGCATGCACACAAAGACACACAATAGATGTATGGCACAGATCTATAAGCTGGGACCTCATTTTCTTGAGTGCACCCCTTAAGAGCTCCTGCCCCCAACTTCCATGCAGCGCCTGGAAGTTGCGCTAATTTTTAAAGTGACCCCTCCCAGAGAGAAACGTTTCCCCACCCCTGTTCTAGGACAATCTTCTCTGTTAGTAATACAGCTCACCACCTCAACACACACTTACGCTTCCCCAAAAGGTTGCCTGGGGATGGGTTGTCAGAGTTTTCCACAGGGATGTTTGAGATTTGTTCCCTGTTCCAACCAATTAGATAGGTGAGATTAGTGCCAGTTTGTATCCTGTCATTTGCATGATTGGCTTGGAGAGATGGGACAGATCCCTATTCTTAGCATGACCTGGGGGAGCAGTAAAAGGCTATTCTCAGATTTATATTTTTCATACTCTCCCCATACTGCTGAAAGGCTTCCCCTCTCAACTACCCATCCGTCCATGCACTGGGAAATTAAGCTTTGGGCAAGAGGTCAGTCTTACTTTTTACCATTCTTAGGATATAGCTTAGGCATGCAACTACCAATCACCTTTTGGTTCATATTCACCTGAATAATCACCTACATATGTCCACATATTCCATGATGTTATGTCAAACCTTCACCAGATATGGCCTAAAGCCAGGAATGGCACTGCCATAGGCATCCCCGGCTCCTCCCTCCTCTCCCACCCCTGATCCAGCGGTGGAGCTTACGGACAGAGGCTGCAGGTTTTGCCACCGCATTCAACTTGCCACTCTAGGCAGCTGCCTGTGCTGCCTCTACGGTAGTGATGGCCGTGGCCCTCTCTCTACGACAAGGCAGCATTTTACTTGTGTTCCAGGCCTGTGTGGACATAACTTCTCTGGTTGGGTTGCATTTTCAACCTTCAGATCTAATCATCAGGAGAGAAGATGGTCCATAGCCAGACACAGCACAAAATCCTCCATTTGTTGAAGTAAACGCTTCAGCTCCCATTGACTTTAATGGGAGAAGTCTGCACCCTTAGTCTCTATGGTCATCCTTTGCTAGTGAAGATACACCCATCCTGTTTTATAAATACTTTTGTAATTATTAATTTCAGCTTTTGTTGCAATCGACTATCCCTTCAGAGCCCCAGACACTGCCTTTTAAAACTTTTCTTTATTCCCCCGTATCTTTTGCTTGCAATGATCATGGTTCACCTCTTTCTTTAAACTAATAGAAGTTAGGAGTCATGCAACTGAAGACAATGACTTTTCACAAAAACAGAATATCCATGCCTTTATTAGAGAGGGAATATATATGCCTATAAAAGGTCTTCAGTAATATACGCTCTTATGTTTCACAGCATCAGGTACGCACTTACTGATCAGTTTAGCAAGGACTTTCCCACAATGACCAGGTAATTGTCTATTTTGGGTTTCTTGCTGCTTCTTCTGAAGTATCTAGCCAAGGCAAGGATTTTTTGCTGCCCTAGTCAAACCTCTGTGCTCACACAACCCTCTGTGCATGTACACATCACACACAGCCTGCTTCCCAGGGCACTAAGGGGTTGGCTGCCCTGGCCTCCCACCTTGCAGTCTCTAATCCAACTGCCCCACTGGCTGAATTGCCAACAGGATGGGAGGATCAGTGTGGGAGGTGGAGGTATGCCGTCCCTTCAGTTTACCACCCTAAGCAGCCACCTGTGCTGCCTATATGGTCATGCTGGCCCTGCATCTAGCCATACTGGACTAGGTGAACCTCTGATCCATTGTAGTTGGCCATTCCTATCTTCCTAAATTACTAAAGCTGGTGCTGGTAAGATTAGAACTCACCCCAGTGGTTTTAACGTAAGTTAACCATAATTAATTCTATACTTTTCTTAAAAAGTCAAAACACCTTGATGCTATCCATAAGAGATATCACCCTTTTAAAGCCATATTTTTAGTGCCCTCCACTCTCGTCAGTTTGTCATGTTAGTACAGTTTCCCCCACCCGTAAAAAGTACGGTACATGAATCATGTAACCCCCCTACCCAAACACACATTTTAAATTCTTCTAAAAACTCATTAAACATAAGGCATATTGTTTTATTTATCATGTTGGTTGGCCTAGATGACCCCAGGTCCCTTCCATTTATAAAATTTTATGGTTATATGAAATTTAGAACACAATGAAAAACAAAGGGTTAGAAACATTTCTTCACTTTTCAAAACTTTGGGTGACCTTGGAAGTCTACTCTGATGGAAGTGGGAGACAGAAAAAGAGAGATCAGAACCGTATGTAGAGATAGTGTGAGGTTGGGAAGGGAGACAGTTAGGATTAACTGAGCTGTAGTCCACCAAGAACTAGTCCTGAATACGGAGTAAAGGTCTGTTTATGGATGAACTGATTAGGAAAAACGTAGTTTGGGAAACAGTTTTGCTGTAGAAGCCTGTGAACAATTGATTCAATTCTTCCCATTAAAGACTATGCAGAAATTGACATTGTTTTCTATGGGTCAGGATTCACAGTCTTAGAGTTGATGTCATCCAGTGAATAAAACTTATCACTTGGTACTGGGAGACCTGGGTTCAAATCCTGGCTTGACCAAGAAATGACCATGACTGGGCAAGTAACTCTCTCTCAACTTCATTCTGGGCCAGCCTTAGATTTTGCTGGGCCCAGGGTGAAGATAAAACACAAGGGCCCCCATTGTCCTGCGTTCCATAGCTCTATGCCTTTAACTCATTCCCATAGGGAATGCTACCCCACCCCAATAGGTGAGGCAAGGGGGAGGAGGGGACAAGGCCCCTCAGGAAGCAACCATCTTAGGAGAGAGCCCCACACAAATAGTCCATCCCAGGACCTCGGGAGCACTGGTCCTGGGGCTACAAGGGGTGGCCTCCCTGCAGGGCCACCTCCAGCCGCAGGGCCTGGAACAGATGGATGGCATCTCTGGGGTGCCTCCATCACACCTGAGTTGACCAGTCCATCTAAAGTGTGCTCGCCAGATGCTGAAAGTAGGACAGGCTGTGACTGCTCTGGGGCAGCCCCGCCAGTGGCGTTCCGGAACATCCAGGATCACGCCACACAGAGCAGGCTGGCAAAACCCATGGCAATGGCCAAATGTGGACCTACTGCCTATTAAGTGGACCCACAACCGTCCATCTATTGTCCCAGTCAGCACCATAGAGTCACAGGCGCCAGCATAGAGTGCCGGGTGAGTGCCCAAGCATTGGGTGAGGCCTAGAGCATTGGGTGAGTGGGGGCACCATGTGGGCGGATTGTGGCCCGGGAACACAGCCGGTCCATCTAAACTGAACAGGGAACAGGCAAATGCGGGGATGGGCCCCAGGAGCAGCTCCCGGGGCCGGCAGGCTCCCCGTCCATCTAAAAACACCCATTGTCCATACTGTCCTTGGCTTCAGCTCCCCAACTGTAAAACTGCCTACTCCACAGGAGCGTTGAGAGAATTTGTGGGAGAATGATGGTTAAGTGATTTGCACATTAAAAGTGCTATTTGAATGATAGGAATTGTTAAAGAATCATGCACACAAGACAAATGCAAGCAGAATGCAAAGGGGCGTTTTTAGATGCACACTTTATATATATGGGTAATTTCAGATGAGACGAAAACGCCTTTCACCACAGTGAACCCCAGTGGTGGTGGCGAATTCCCTGTGGTGGTGGCGTTTCCATGAACGTCAGTTTGGTACCTGCCAGATGTTCACCACAGTGAACCTCCGGCCGGGATCAAGCTTGACCACTGTTCTCGACCTTTGGCCGGCTGGAGGTCAAGAACTGTGGTTAGAGTGGCCACGATACGGGATGGGCCAAAAGTAATGTGTGTTACCTTTGGTCCATCCCAGATCATGGCCTTGACCGTGATACGGGATCGGGTGTAGCAGCCCCATTGGCCGCTGCGCCCGCCCGTCTCCCCAAGGGTGAGCGGTCGGGGGGGCGCAGGGGGCGGGGCTGTGCAACCCCTCCCCGATCCCTGTTAGCAATCAGGCCAGCACGTATAAAGGATGGCCGGCCTGATAACGGACCGGGATCCGAGACGGATCCCGGTCAGGGGTTCAGCATGGCAGGCCTCCAGGCCCATCACGTCTGAAATTACCCTCTCTCTCTGGGCTCAAAACTGCCCAGAAATCCCACGCCTTGACCCTAGAAGCATTACGGCTATTCAGAAGGGCCAGCAGACCCACCCTCCCTGCCAAGTCCCATCACTCCCCAAATTGATGTTGCTACGTGCTACCCCTGCCTTGACTACCCCTGTTCAGGGCTGGATGAAAATCGATGGGGATTAGATGTTGGCACTGATCAGTGGCCAAACACTTCCAAAGCCAAACAGCTGATGGGGTGGACAGTGGTAGCACCTTTCCTTCCCATGCACAACAGCCCCAACCCTGTCAGAAATTAGCTGAGGGCTGAAGCTGGTGCAGTCTGCTGCGCGTGGGGTCTTGAAAAATGGCATCAGTGACAAATTCTAAAAGAGGTGCCAAGACTGAGCCCTGGCACAAATTAATCCCTGGTCGGCTATCACTCATGGGCCCCTTCTCTTCTGTACCTAAGTAGCGAGCAGAGGGGGCCCATCCACACGGGTTGCCCTGCCCCGGGTAGCCTTGCCCAATGTGAGGTAAGGCTGCTCTGTGCCGCATCCTCAGCATTTTTCCGAGGATGTGTCATGTAGCAGGCAGCTGTTCGTCCCACCCTGGGATGAGGCGAACATCTGACTGCTGCCGCCCACACAAGCCACTGCATCATGTGGCTCATGTGGCCAGAGAGGTAAGGCTAAGGCTGTAGTGGAAAGTCGCAGCGGTAGTTATTTCCGCTGGAAACAGCGTTTCCGCAATTAGTGGTACGGCGTGGCAGAGGCTTTCACTCCACTAGTTTCATTCCACTACTTCCGCAGTTCCGCTAATTTCATTCCGCTACTTCCACAGGCTTCACAAATAGTGGAAACATGCCATTTTCACTACTTCTGCCATTTCACCAGTGCCACAAAATAGCGGAACAGCGGTTTTTGACAATTCCGCAATTGTTCCGATAGTTTCCGAATTTGCAGAATGCCGGCGGAATTAGCGGAATTTCGAAAGAAAAGCTGCAGCATGGCGCAGGCAATTCCAAAATGGCAGAATGGAATCGCGGCGTGGTAAATGCTGCTGCCGCTTCAGCCCTAAGTAAGGCTACCCAAGATGTGGTAGCCCCCCCACCCCCGTCTCATCCGGAGACACCTTTTGTGAATGTACCCCTGTCTTTCACTATCTTCCCCTCTCCCTTGACTCCCCTTCCCTTGTCTATCCTAGACTGAAAAACCATCAGATCAGGGGCCTGTCTCTAATTAATGATTTCTCAGTGCTAGATCCATTACTGACACTATTGAAATTAATAACTAAATCAATCATTTATATAGTGACAGTAGTGTACACCTACCTATTGATATTTGATATTTTTGCATGCTTAAGTTGCTGTCTTGGGTTCTGGAATTATATTTAAGTCTCAAAATGAGATAACATAGGCAAAACAATTGGCAGCACTGGCCTAGTAAACCAGGAGCACCTCTTGAATACCTTTCAAATAGTCTCTTTACCCATAGGGTGCTCAGAGAAGCTGCACAGTTCATATGTTGCACAACAGGCGCAAGGTAGACAGTTATGAAATTGTAAACACTCCACTGAGCCGTCATTCCACAAAGCACATAATAACACAGTTACTGAAGACCAGCGTCAGGTTTATAGAAGAACTGGATAGGATTGCAGCTTTGCTTTTTGAATGACATTTTTTCTATTTTCCTTTTAACTAACCAGCTGCTAATGAAACTAAAAAGCTGTATTCTGCAAAAGTCTCATTCATCTTACAAATCCTTTATGGCACTGCTCACATGAGTAAAAATGTGCAGGATAAGAACCAAGCTGAATTAAGTAGAACAACAAAATAATCAGCTCTTGTTTTTAATACTCTGATAAATGCTGCTTTATAATTGAAACCTTATCTCTGTTGTGATCCATTTCAATAATGCTTATGCAGGTTTGCACTCTAAATGCATAGTTCCCCCCTGCCCCCCGCCCCACCCCCACCCTGTAGGACTGTTGAAATGTATTCCTGATTGTAATAAAATTAATTAATTAATTAATTAATTTAAAAGATGTGCAAATGGATCCTATCTTAGGTTGCAGTTTGCTACGTGAGTAATGATGTTGTATTCATATCAAACACAGACATATATTAAACATCATTCTTCAACATTCAGTAATCTCATACAGAACACAGACCTTGTAGAAAACATATATTGAGTCTCATTATAAAAATGTGGAAGAAGGAAGTCAAACCAATTCTTCAGAAACAAAAGAACTATGAATCCAAAATAGAGTTATCCTGCAACACCCTTGCACTGTTTCCTTTATCTTGTTTCCCATCATTGGTGCTAAACCAGTTGCTGGAGAAGGATTGCCACAGAGTCAAAGTTCACTGTTGCAAAAATAAATTCTAATGCACCTGCATCTTACAAGTACCAAGTGCACAGATATCATGACCCTTTGGTAGTTTAATGCCAGTGACAGCAGTTAGCACTCAGGGCATAGCTAGGCTGGAAGAAGATGTCATGGGACCCTGCTCCCAGCGACAGGGGATATTGCAGACACACCAGGCAGCGTACCCCCATCCCAGACTCATGGGCAGCTGCACTGCCTGTGCCTATTATAGCTATGCCCTTGTTAGCACCAGTGAAAATCTAATTGAACAGAATGGGATTCACACCAGCACTAAGGAGTAGTACTGGCAGTAAACAACCGGAGGATCACTCCCAATTTCATTGGACTGGAATGTTTCCAAAGATCATCTAGTCCACCCCTTGCAATGAGACAGGGGGTATTTTCAGACGTTACGAGATCACAGTGAACCACGGTGAATACGCACCTGTGGTCAATGTGTGTCGCACGTCTGTTTGGCGGCCGCCAGATGTTCGCCACGGTCAATTTGACATGGGGTCAATTTGAACCACGTTTCTTGGGCTAGCTGGGGGAATGTCCCGGGAAGCATGGTCAAAAAGATCCCCAGCGGGGACCAAAAAAAAGTAACGCCACGGCCTGGGATCACCGGCGGGATCCCGGGCCGTGGCGACTCCGGCCCGACGCGGCGGCTGCATTGGCCCCGCCGCCAGCCCGTCTCCCTGGAGGGTGGGCAGCGAGGTGCGTGGAGGGGGCGGGGCCGTGCGGCCGCACGTTGCGCCGCGCGGCCCTGCCCCCTCCCAGATTCCCCACCAGGATCCCCCGGCACGTCTGATATGGCGTGACAGGGTGACCCCGGCAGGGAATGACTGGGTTGTTTTCGGTACGGGGCCAAGCGGCCCCATAACATCTGAAAACACCCAGGATTTCTCTATGCCTGCCCTAACCACGCCTGACAGGTGCTTATCCAGCCTCTTAAAAAACTCCTAGACATGTTCCATTGCCCACCTGGTCTTACAGTCAGGAAGTTATTCCTAATATTTAACCTAACTCTGCAATCCTGCAACTTAACTACATTGTCTCTTGTCAGACAGTACCCTCAATGATAAGGTTTGAGAGGATGGAGAGAAGTATTATCAGTCAGAGATGAAAATAGGTTCAATAATACCACAGAGAGGAGTAAGTTTAGCATGATAAAATACTGCAGTTGCACATGGATTTATTCCACTGACTGGTTCATACTTATTTTTACCAGTTTTAGAAAGATTTCCAGGATACACCAGAGACCATACTGGAAATACTAATTAATACTTTTAAAGGAGCACTCATTGTACATGCTAGTAGTTTAAATAGTGATTTAGCAGCAATCCAGGACTTGGACAGTCCTTTTGGGGGGAAGGGGGGGCGGAATCTGATCTCTTCATGCACGCTATCCCATGGTTCCTCCTGTGTCTAGCAAGATTTGGCTTTTATAAGGGAGTTTCAAAAGATTTCAGTAATTTGCTCTACTCATATCATTCACTACATTGGGTACAACCACAATGGGTGGACCCCCACACCCACCCACTTCCACCTGGGTCTGCAACAGACAGATCAGAAGTTTCCCACAGTCGCGGTCCAGCCACACAGTTCATCCCCTCTCACGCCATAGAGTTGAAGGCAGTCGCCCAATGCTCCAGGCTGGTGCCTGCAATTCCATGGTGCTGAACGGGGCATGGGAAGCTACACTGTAGGTCTTCCCAGCAGATGGACAGCAGCTCTATGTTTGACTGTGTCCCTGGGATTGGGCGGCGCGCTCTGGGATGTTCTGGAGCACCACCAGTGGGGCTGCCCTGCAGAAGCTGCTGCCCTGGAGAAGCCTGCTCCACTTTGAACCTCTGGTGGGCCGGCTTTACATGGGGTGCCTTTAGCCGGACACCTGCTCCACCCCACCCCGGAAGTCCCGTCTGTGTAGAGGTGGGCCACCCTGGGGTGAGGAGAAGCAGGGGTCACTTGTTCCAGGCTAGTTCTGCTCATGGTGCTCTTGAATATCCTGAGCACCACAAGCAGAGCTGGCTGCCCAAACCCAGACCACTGTCAGGGCGTGGAGCAGCAGTCTGTTTAAAGGATGGCCGGCTGCCACAGCTCTGCTCCCTGCTGCGGGTTGCCCTGGCAATGGCCATAGAGTTGCAGGCAGCAGCCTAGAGCAGTTGCCGATCCATCCGCACCTCTATGGCAAGGGTGAGGGAGTCCACGCAGGCGTACTCTGGGCAGCAGAGGTGGCAGGCTCCGTGTAAACCCACCGCTGCCAGAGCAGACTCAAGGGTGTCCCCCCCACAGAGAAGACCCAGGGGTCATCGCTCCCTGGGTTTGTCTAAAAACTAGGAATGGGACTATTGGCAAATTATCCGTTACCGGTTTTCTCGGTATAGGATTAATCTGATATCAGATTTATCAGTATCTGTATATTGGGTTTTTAACATTGCCGATTTTTCGGATCTTTAACATTGCGGCCATTTTTAAAATGGCCGCAATGTTAACGAACTGAAAAACAGCAATGTTAAAAAACTGATATACCGATACCGATATTATCGGTATTATTGGATTAATCTGATATTACCAATTATCGGCATTATCAGGTTAATCCAATACTGATAGTCCCATCCCTACTAAAACACCAACAGACTAGCCAAATCCAGGGGTGAAGCAGGCTGGGCAGATGCAGAGCTGCTGTGTTACAACTTTCGATGCATTAGGAGTATTAGGAGACTGGCCACATCTGGCCATTGGGCACTTATAAAAGATATGCAAAGAGGCCATAATGGGAGGCAGTGCTTGAAGCAGCAGGGGTCAGTTTTAGGACTTGGGAGAGAGCTGGAAGCAGACTTTGGAGAAAAACTGCAGATTGAGGGATTGTTTTTGAGAACTCTGTTTTATTGGTCTTTGGGGGGGGGGGGTTGCAGCTGTATCTGTATCTGTATCTGTTTGGGGGAGCACTGCCCATGCTATCAGCTGTTTCACTTGCACTCAGGATTGCCATCTCTTGCAATTGTTGGGATACTCCCATAGGGCAAAATTGGAGCGTCCGACTCAAAAATGTGAGATTCCAGCCTCTCCCTTCCCAGAAGGAAACCAACCAACAAAGAGCTACCAAAAACCTCCTCTCATTCCAGGAAGATGGAGCAACAAAGTGTTTATTGCACACATGCCCATAAAGATCTGTGTGTATGGTGGGATGTCCAGCAAAATATATGTATATACTGAAAGGATTGCCTGCAGTAAGGATTTTTTTTGCTCTGGTCTAGCTACACTAGTGTAAGATTAAAATAACACATCTCAAAAAACAAACAAAAAGAATGTTGGGTTCTTTTATTTGTGTTTTGGATGGAAAACTTACTTAAAATAAATAAATAAATAAATAAATAAAAGCTGATATTCTTATGATTTTACAGTGAATCTTGCAATGTTAGGCTTTATGAAACTTTTAAAATCCCAAGTTGTAAGAAAGAAAATATGAGAGCTGGCAGTTAGCCCTGCATCTGCTGTCCAGAGCCTACAGACGTTGTCTGATATGAAAGTGAGAGTAGATTGTATGTAAAGTAAGCGCACACGTACAAACACCCACTGTCCGCGGTGTTCACATGGGCACCCACCCATCCCCCCACCCACCGCTGGCCCGTTTCCATGGACGCACCACCACCACCACACACCCGTCAGAACACCCAGCGGTGGGTGAGGCCATCCGCGTGAAAACGGCCATTGTTGTCTTCATCCCTGTGGATAAAGTAGTTTCGGTGATATCTTTTATTAAACTAACTGTAGAGTTGGTGAAGTTATGCAAGCTTTTTGGCCATAAAAGGTCATTTCTTAGGAAATCCCCCAGAATGCCCTTTCTTCAGAATATCATAACCTCACAAAATATAGTTGATCCACTAAAAGCTAGCACCTGAACTTTTGTCTCCATCTCTTAATGAGTAAGGCCACACAAGACATTAACCCACATTGGGCAACCTTACTCCACATTAGCCCATGATGCAGATGACTGTCAGGTCAGTGGCTGCCAGATGTTCACCCACCTCTGCCCCAGGACGGTCGGACGGCTGCTATGCAACGATCCACCGGAGAAGGCCAGTTACGCATCACAGACTACCGTTGCTCACCTGGGCTAATGTAGGGTAATGGGCCTCCTCCTATCAGGCCAGTCTGTGCAGCCCTGCCCCGTGGCAAGGTCCCATAGAGGCACAGGCATAGTTTGCCATTCCTGTGTGTCTATGTCAAAGCAGGGGGTGGGATAATGGGAGGGCCATGGGTGGATGGGGCCAGGCGCCTGCCCATGTGGATGGCTCCTTGACCTGTTTCAGGGCATGGTGAGACTTGTGACAGTGGCCTGCCTGCCTGGTTTCCCTGCGGGGGGGGGGGGGGCAGATAGTTTGGCCTTCTCTCCCTACTGGCCCAAAGTGTGGTGGCTGCGTTCGCCCTGCCTGGGGTGGGCAGGGAATCCAGGCAGCCCTGTCTCGTGTGGCTTTACCCAATGTTTTAAACCAAGACAGCAACCACCTTTTCTCTCTAGATTGTTATTCATAGTGAATTATATCTTGCTCCAGGAGCAGTTCTATTGAAAACAGTGGAAATATCTGCTGAATAAGTTACTATGGAATAGCAGGAAGGATGGCAGTATCAGGCCATTTAATTACATATTTGCTTTTTAAATAGGTTTGGTGAGCAGTTTATTACTTTTTTAAACTTGCTAAACACAAAGAATGTTTTCTGAGCTTCACAAATCCAACTGGTAGTCCAGTAGCTTTATATAATTTCTAAACTTGTGTGGTCATTTTTACTCTCGCTGACAGCCCAGAGCTGGGACAGATTTTTACGTTTGCATGTGATCCAATATTTTGCCAAAGTAGATGTTCTTTGTTGTTGTTGTTGTTGTTGTAGGACCTACATTTAGCTCATGCAGTGATACGGTTGTATATACATTCTGGGCTTATTGCCCTCCAACTGAACTATAGTGTATAGTTCAGAGACCCAGACAATAACCATCTGCCTTACACAGATGGGATCAGGTAGAATCAACTCACAACATTTTCTTACCCTTAATACTGACTAAAGTTATAAATGCATCTGAATACACAAAAAGGAATTTGGGTTTTTTCTTTTTTCTTTACAAAGAATAAAAGCTTATGACAAATAAGTGAGACCTTCCAAGGTTACATATTTCATTTCTTAGCATACAAATGGGCTTTTAATTTACCCTGGTCTGTTCATGCATTTTATTTTTAACAAACATCCATATGTCAAGTAGGCTATCTACACTCTTCCCTGCTGGAGTTTTCTTCTTTCAACTTAGTAGGGAACATTTGTGATCTTTATTCCACCAAATAAATCGAAGGAATATATTGTTGCTCAAAGCCTCTGTTTTTTAATTTCAGAGAAACGAATCAATTCATGGTTCAGGTGGTCTTGTTATTAAGACAGCCTTACATCTGTGCATTAAAAAAAGCCCTAGTACCTTACACAATTTTATTTAAATATTTCTAAATTAAACATCGGTTACTTTTTCTCTCAGTTATATAGCCATATGCAACTATTCCACTGTGATCTTCTTAAAGAACTTCTTTCTGTCAAACTCAAGATATAAAACCCAGAGAAACACATAGCACAGAACAATGTGGTGATATGGAAAATACTTTTTTTATGCAGAAAGCTGCAAAAATTGTTTTTATCTAATAGCTCAGATACTGAAGCATCAAGCAAAACTAAAGTTTAGGTTGCTGGGATCTATGACTGAGGCCGGTTATACGCGGCCGGAAATGGATGCGCATCACTCGCGCATGTGCGTATTCGGCGGCAGCGTCATGTGTAGAACGGACTGCCGGATCTTTTGAAAAATAAGCGCGGGCGCCGCCGCACTCGTCTAAAAATGGCCTGAGTGAATGCATGGGAAGGTCTGTGGTGTTTCAGGAATTAAATATTTGTTCTCCACATATTTGCTTTCATGGTCACACACATTTCCTCATATTGCTGATCTACTACAGTATATAAATATCAAAATGATTTATTAAAATAAGTCATACTCATTTAGGAATTGATCCATCAAAACACACATAATAGGGTGTAACAATTTCTTGTAGATTTAAAGAATTGTAGTAATTTCTACATCAGATACAGTAGCTGAACTTGGAATATTTCACAGGTTCATACTTATTTTTACCAGTTGTAGGGCATTTTCAGACAAGACACTCTCCACCCACTATACATGTTACAGGGCACCCATAGGGCAACACTGCAGCCCTACAACATGTATAGTGGGTGGGGGGTGGGTGGGTAGTGGATGAAGAGTGTCTTGTCTGAAAATGCCCTTTGAGAGATTTCCAGGATACACCAGAGACCATACTGGTAATACTAATGAATACGTTTTAAAGGGTCCTGTAGTAGTTTATACAATATTTTAAACAGTGATCCAGGATTTGGATGGTCCTTTTAGGAAAAAAATCACATCCTGATCTCTTCATGCAAGCAGTTCTCAAATTAATGGTTCCTCCTGTGTGTAGGTCTAGCAAGATTTGACTTTTATGAGGGAGTTTCAGACAGGTTCAGTAATTTACGTTTCTCATATCATTCACTACATTTGGTAAAAACAAATGTGACATGGGCCTATGTTGGCCCACTGTGGCCCAGGACTCGCCCACCCATGTGGTCCTGCATGACCAAATGTTTGCCTGGGACTGCCCTTGTCCATGCTAGCCCATGCTGAGTCCTCAGAAAATCTCCAAGGACGCAGCCCGGGCTGAGAAGTGCCCCCAAGTGGACCAACCCGGGCCAATGCAAGCTAGCACGTTTAGTCATCCCTGCTTCAGGGTAGGACTACCATCACTATGACTGTCCATCATGCTGAGGTAGGGACCCAATCCCTACCCTCAAGCACTGAAAAAAATACCTCAGGGTAAGGGAGCAGAGATGAAGGGATGGAACAGAGGAGGGATCGATGGCATAGTTCCCTGAGCATACCCTTACACTCTCCCACCTCCAAATCATATGTGGCCCACAGAGTCAGCTTGTTCTAATCTTCAAAGTAGCCTGAGGTAGGGAAAAGATTCCCACAACTCTGCTCTAGCGCCTTCTGGACCATGGTGACATTGTACATATTAGAAGGTACCAAATTATATGTATCTTAATAGAAAACTGTTTAAATAAATTAAAAATAAAATCAATCAATAAATTATAGCACATCAGATATCCACTATCTACTTAGCGGAATCATTGTTTATTTTTAGTCTCAACTTACTTTTAGTCTTAGAGTAAGTACTCTGTCTTACTTTTTAGGGAGGTCTCCTCTGCTGTGTTTCTCCATAGCAGAATGATTATCCAATCATGCTATGTTGCTCGCTTGTTCCAAGTAGACAATAAGATGTCTACTTTCTGAATTCATCAGGAAAACACTTAAGCATGCCCATTGTACATGCTAGTAATTTTGAATTTAGTTGAATTCAAGGAATTCAGTACCTTGAATTCATGGAGGAAGCTCTTTTTAAATTTGTTTTGTTAAATAAGAACAACAAAAATAATGTGGTGTGATGATTGTACCAGACACTTTCAGGAAGGAAGCCTCTTTTACTCAATGCAAGGACAATATGTTTCAAAATGGAGGGTGCCACTGTTCTCAATTCATCGAGCCATCTGAAATTATATTTTTCTGGCAAAAGATGGCCACATATCAGTCATGATTTAACAATGTCTAGGGATTGAAGAGGCATATCAAAAATTACTGGGAAAAACCATGCAATGCCATAAAAAGATCCATTCTGAGTCAGACCATACTTGATCCATTTAACTCAGCATCCTGTCTTCAATGGAAGAGTGCTCAACAGGTCATAATGGAGTCATCCATTTCCAACTATTAAGTCCCAGTTCCCAACAATCAGAGGTCTTATCTCTGCTGTTGGCCTTCGCAACATCCTCTGGCAATGAACAATAAGTGTACATTGAGTGAAAAAAGTGCTTCCTTTTATTTGTTTTAAATTTGCTGCCAGTTACTTTCATACAGTGTATCCTAATTTTTATATTTTTCAGGCAGTGGTAGCTGCCTGAATACTTAAATGTACAGCCACCTTTCATTTTAAACAGGGGACTGCTGAAGCCAGGGGCGTAGCTACTGTGGTGCGGGGGGGCTCAGTTGCACCCGGGCCCGTGCCTGTGGGGGCCCATGGCCGGCCGGAGCATCATGGCCCCGCTGCCGTGCAATGGGGACCCCCGGGCCCAGCCTCAGGTTAGTGGCGTGTGCCCCCCTGCCTGCCCCCGTACCCCCTTCCCTCCGACCCCCCAGCTTGCAGTGTGCCCCATCCCTTCCCTCCTGCCCCCAACCTACCCCCACATCCCCTCCCAGCCATCCCCCTTCCCTCCTGTCCCCACCCCC
>QEPC01001524.1:4044325-4055305 GCA_003113815.1 Sphenodon punctatus
ATAATAAATTATTTTCATAATTGTAAAATGTGCACGTTTAGTTATTGATAAAAATGAAGTATGTATGGTAAGGAATTTAGTACATATATTAAATGTATGTTGATGATAAAATATTAAATATTGCTCTAATTGTGAATTAATTTCTATGTTTTTTGATGTTTATGTTTTGTTGCAATGTATAGAGTGGAAGGTATTTTGAATTGTAATTGTACTGAATTGTTTTTTTGTGTGTATGTTAACAAAACTCTTGTACATTTAAGTTTATTTTTAAACTGTTAAGTTTTTTGCTTTGGTTAATTTTGAAAAAAGGTAAGTTATAGCCTCTATTTACTTGCTCTCCCCATTGGTGATTTTGTAAACTTCAGTCATGTCCTCCCTTCAGTTGCCGCTTGTCCCTGCAGCGCAAAAGAAGGTGACAGACAAATGTTTGGGTCAAAAGGCCGCAACTCTTTATTAACTAAAACTATAACTTAGTCTGGTAAAGGGGGGAAACCAAAGCAAGCCACAAAAAATGGCAGGTCCATGAATTACCAGATTGCTGGGCAGACACCCACTGCCCAGCCTTAAGCCAGCCAGGACCCCGGGTCTAACTGCTGTGTTTCTGGTGCAAATGCTGGGTCCTGAGGGAGGAGTGACCATTGCCACCGAGCCAGGGATCGGTAGACTCCTACTTAGTTGGTGTTGTTCACCTGACCCTCAGGGCTAGAGGTGAAGGTGAAGGTCGGTTGTCCCCTAATTAGTGGCCTTCGAACCCCCACCTCTTAAGATGCACCTCATTTAATTTTCCTTTGTACTATTTTTGAATTTCCTATGCCTTTCAGAGGTTCCCCAGAACCTTGGACCTCCACTAATGCCCCAATCTAGAGTTGTAACAGTAATAAACCTTACTTGAATGTACCCTAGGGTGATGGCACTATGGGGATGGTGAAAAAAACAGATTCCACTGCCCAACCAATCAGCATGGAACCAAGAAAAATTCTGTCCTGGCACCAATATGCTGACCAGCTAGTCTCATATAGTGCCAGTCCAAAGGGGTGAGTGGGTGGGTGTTTGACTTTCCACACCAAAACCTGGACTGCCCCACCCTTTATATAGTGTTCCAAGGGGCGCTTCCCCTCCCACCCAGAAAGTTCCCAGATCAGCATAATGCACCTGTTTAGCGGTGCATGTGCCACTTTTAACCCTGGAGCTGCCAGCCCTTAACGACCAGCACCGCCTCCTTTTTCAAAGGTGCACTGGGACAAGGCACCTCCCCTAACAGGTGCATCCATATATATTTATGGATATTTATTATTGCATTTATTGTTTTATTGAAGTGTTATTGCATTGTTTGCTGCCTCGAATCGCCGTTTGGCGAGAGGGGTGGGATATAAATGGATTTAATAAATAAAATAAATAAATAAATAAATTCAGGGGGAGGGTAATTCTCTAAGATGAAGAGCCCTATTTTATTGAGAATGTCCTTGTATGGAAACCGTTTTACATCTTTGATAATCTTTGTTGCCCTTCTCTGCACTTTTTAGTTCTACTACGGCCTTTTGGAAAAAGTACAGTGAAGGGTAACAAGATGATTTGAAATGTCAAAATTACAATCCTGGCCACACAAAAGGTCATTTTCATTCTGGTTTATTTCACAGGCAGGATCTGAAACTGTGAGAAGGTAGAGCACACAGTGAGAGCAGATAGAGGAGAAAGGAGCTCTACCTGATGACCAAAAGCAACTCACAGGATTTCTAAAGGAAGTCCCATTCATCTCAGAGAAGACAGCTATGATTTGGAGAAAGCTCCTCAAAACCATGGGTATTTTCAGACGTGACGAGATCACAGTGAACCACAGTGAATACCCACCTGTGGTCACTGTGCCCTGCACGTCTGTTTGGCGGCCGCCAGATGTTCGCCACACTGAATACCCACATGGGGTCAATTTCAACCACGCTTCCCGGGCTACCGGCGCAAGAATCCCCGGAAGCGTGGTGAAAGTGATTCCAGGCGGGCATCAATAAAAAGTAACGTCTGGTCGGCTATCAATCACGGCCCGGAATCCCCGGATTCCGGGCCGTGGTGAACTCGGCCAGACGCTGCGGCGGCGTTGGCCTCACCACCCGCCCGTCTCCCCAGAGGGCGGGCGGCGAGGCAGCACGGAGGGCGCGGGGCCGTGCGGCCGCATGTTGCACCGCGCGGCCCCGCCCCCTCCCTGATTCCCCGCCGGGATCCCCAGCACATCTGTTTGCTGTGCCTGGGTGATCCTGACAGGGAATCTCTGGGTTGTTTTCGGGATGGGGCGAAGTCGCCCCGTCACGTCTGAAAACACCCCATGTCTGCTTTGACCTTCGTTCTACTCAGCCAAGCTGCCAAGAGACCCCCACAGGAAAACAAATTTGTGTGGAGCTTTTCCTTATTTGTTTAGTATAATATGATTCCCCCAACCCCCCCAAGCCTGTATTGCTGTAACAGCATACCCTACATAGGGTATTCCATTTGCCATGCATCTTATTCCCAGAAGATTAGTCTTTTTGCAGTCAAGCAGTTTAAAACAAATCACTGTTGTTATTTTAATCTGTGTTTACCATTAAGAATTCTTGGAGAGAAATTTTGCTTGTTACCAATTAAGTCTCCAGTGGAAGTTTATGATTACAGAAAAAGCAACCTGTTTAATATTTGGCACCTCCTTAGTTTGCAGGCATTAAACTCAGGAGGATAGGAACGTGGTAATATTTTACATGAGTGTATTGTTAATTTATATAAGAAATCATGTTCTTCCAAGCCTGCATTTGGTAATGTCATAGGGTAGGTTTCCCATGTCTTTAGTGTTTACCTCATGTGGATACTTAGTTTGTTTTTGATTGTACTCTCTCTGGAATCTAGAGAACATCCTAATTTTATTTAAGTACAAGGGCTAAGGGCCAGATCCTGATTTAATTAAATCAATAACCAAATCCCCACAAAGTTTAGGAGGAGGAGAAGGTGAATAATGTGAAAAGGAGTTGTTTTGAAACACCAATTGTTATTTTTCTGATTAAGGAAGTAAATGGTAAATTATCAGCCCACATGTCAAGAATTAAAATGAATATATAAAGCAGCTATTCTTATTCAAACCTCTCCATTGACAAACCTCTCCATTGAACAAAGGCAGAAGGGTCACATCCTTAGTTCTCAAAACTGATTTCCTCAGAAGACTGTGCCATGAAAATGACATATGGTAATTATAATTTAGGCAAATTACAAAGAGCACTGAATGAGTGCATGTGAGAACATCAGTGCAGAGAAAAGGTCTCTCAAATCTTTTCGTGCTTCTTATAAATGTGTGATTAGGCAGAACATTATAATAATCCCAACTGTTCCAGTGCACATATTTACCACGAGACTAATTTCATTCCTGCTGTAATACCAATAGCTTCATTGGAGTTACATCATAGTTATATTTGGCCCTCTGTGTTTATTATTTCGAGTAAACCACAAGAGAGGAAGAGACAGGAAAATCCAAAGCAAGCAGTTAAAAAAAGTAACAAAGCCAACAACCCCAGAACAGATCTTGTTTCAGAAGTCCCCCCAGCCAATGGATTATGGCTTTCTTTTGTATCACCGTAATACTTATCTCTGAAGGGGTTGTTTATACAGACAAAATAGACTGGACTTGATATACAGACTAACATGACTTCTACACCTCGGTGAGACAACTCTGCTATTAATGCTTCCAAGTTCTTTACAAACTGAAAATCTGGAGAAGGGATGTTTTAGAAGAACATGCCCTAGACATAACCAGTCCTCTCTAGAGTGTGGTTACTGCAGTAAATGTCCATGTTTCACAACAGATGTTTCTGCCACATGAAAAAAGTAAAATCTATCAAGCTTTGTAAAAAGAAATTTCTGCTCCCATATCCAATTCAGGCCCCCTTTGGTTTGCCGTTCTACATATTGCAACATAGACATTCTGTATGAGCACCATGACATCCGTTTTAGTCTCCTCTGTCTCGGACTGGTTGCTATAAATCAGCACTGGCTGTAAGTAATGTTGAAGGAGCTAAATGTTCAGAATTTGTGTCTGTCTTTTTTATTAGCTAGCCTAGAGTAAACTGGGGGCTATCGTTCAATGTCATGTTCAATGCCCAATGACCCAATAGGTTAAAATTGTGGCAGCCACAAATCAAGGGCATAATGAAGTCTGAGAAGTGGTCTATGCTGATTTATTAGGACATCTGTCTGACTATAGAAAATCTAGTACTGCCCTTGTATAGAATGAGCTATTCCCATGGTCCTCGACATATCACAGACTTCCCTCTCCTCAATCTCTAATAAAGCATACTAGCAAAACCAGGAAGGATTTTTCATAAGCGCTCATTGCCACCCTCTTGTTTTTATCCCATCATCTCTCTTAATCACAAACACAAGCATAGGAGAACGTTGGCTTTATTTTTGAGGAGAACATCCAGTTTGGTAGAAATAGATGACTATCCATTCTCAATTTAATAAAGATCACATGCTTTCATTTCCCCCCCCCCACAGCGTTTCATTTTCCTTACTCTACTGTTCATTTCCATTTATTCGCTGCTTTGTTATCCACATATAATGCTGCTATTATCTTTCATTTACATTCATATGCAATATACATCCTTGCCTCTCCTGCTACTTTAATTCAATTTTTAAAAGAAAATGGTTGCCCACAAACTTTCATGTTATTCCTTTAAATGAGGTTAAACCTACATCTGGGATGTTATTTTAATCCAATCTTGTCCTAGAGGATAGGAATATTCATCACAGCTACAGATCAGGCAAACACAAACCAAACATTTTATGTTCATGCAGAGTTTTCAATTGAAAAGTGTAGGAAGTTAATTACTCCTTCCCCGAGGTCAGGTCTGAGATGTATTGGTTTAACCTATTTGAGAAGATTACGGGTATGATACCTTAGGTGTTTAGCACCAGCATTAAGCACAGGCCAAATTTCCGTTGAAGTGGAAAGGACTTACACTGGTGTGATGGACTAAGTAGCCAGAGGATAGCACTGTAAAATACATTTTGTTGTGAGTTTAATGGAGGATTGTTCACATTCACGGTTTTGAACCTTCCGCGGGCATAAAAGAAGAACTAATCAAATACTGCATACAAAAAGGAATGGAAATGTGGAGTCACATCCATCGTTTGCGTAATTGACTAGTTTTCCAAAATAGAGTTACTCCGGGAATGATTTGGTGCCTGTTGCTATATAAATATATTAGATAACCGATATTGTAAAAAATATAAAAAGCAAACAGATTTTTAACATCATTGCAAATCTGTGTCAATAAAATTCTTGTCTAGTTTCATAAGATTTTTTTTTTTTTTTAATTGCTCAAGTGAACTAACCTCATGTAACTAGAACAAGGCATCTGAAGTTAATGAGCATGTGTAGGTTAGTTGTTCAGGCAGAAACTCCAGGAAAATGATTTTTTAGATACTTGCCCCATTTTCTGTGATTGCAGCTCTGAAACAACCCCTGGAAGACAATGGGTATTTTCAGACGTGATAGGCCTTTCACCTGCCATGTCTAACCCCACCCTGGGGTGAGAGCCGTCACCCTGGGGTGGGGTAAGCCCCACTGCTGAACAAACGTTCGGGCAGCCAGGGCTGGGGAGGGGGCGGGGAGAGCATGGGGGATGTGCGGACATGGGTCCGCATGCACCAGCCTCTGCGTTCCTTAGCGCAGCCCTGCCTTCTCCCTGATGTGGCAGCCTATCAGGCCCCGCTCTGGCCATAGGCTGGGGTTAGGCAGAGCAGACGATCAGACATGATGGACTGCTCTACCACAGTCTGGGGTCGCCTTTGTGAATGTCACCTTTTTGAATGTCATTGCAAAACGTTATGGTCTGACCTACGTAAGGTGTATGGAATATGGTTTCTGGCATTATTGATAGCACAACGCTGAAGCCAACCAATCAAATTAATCCTGTAACTCCCCTCCCTTGTCTCTCTCACACACATAGAGAAAATGTATTTAGAAGGAAATACTTTTTGCAACAGAGTTGGGAAGATGAGTTATTTGCGAGCGGAAAATAATATTCTTTAAAGAGCCCCCTGCACCCAACCTGCCAAAGTACACATTTTGATGGGGCTTTTGAAAGTCCTCATGCAAATTTCCCAATGTACTCTAAGCAACATGTTGCGTAACGCATGGTAATAAAGGCTGGACATGTAATAGAGAGCTGTGAGATGGAAAATACCTAGTGGAGCCTTGAGACTATCTCCCTGTGCTTTCTTAAGCTTGGGCACCAAAACCCTGAATTTCCTATGGCATCATGTTACATCAACTATGCATTTCATCATGGCTGCCTGTGTCACTTCTCTCACTTGATAGTGAGCTGCCACGCCACCATCAAGAAGAGGAAATTGTTTGGTAAATCCACTCTAGTAATAATTCAGAGGAAGGGCGTACATACCATGCTTGAAAGCCTTGGGTAGAACAATCCTCCACCATTAAAGACAAAGGGGCTTTTGCCATTGACTTTACTGGTGGAGGGCTGTGCCCTTGGCATTACCAAGCATACGGATGCCTGCAAGGAGTTCTAAAGCTGTCAATATACTCCTAAGGACAGAGGTGCCTGGTAACTGTCGGGGGGGGGGGGACACACAGGAGTGGGGGCTGGGCAGAAGTCTGGACAGGGGTTCTGTAGCACTTCCAAAAATCTGGGGGGACATCTGGCCCCCCATGCTCCCCCTACGAGTCACCTATGCCTAAGGAAGAGGTTCCCAAACTGCTAGTTGGGACCCCAGCTAGGATCATGCCATTTGTGGATAGGATTGCGATCCTGGTTGACATTTGACATACTTTGCACATCTTGTTGTTTGGGCTCCCCAGATTTTAAGTCTCAAAATCAGATTCCACGGGCAGAATATTTTGAAACGTATGATCTAGAATTTACCACCCTCCAGACATGGATTAGGTGAGATGTGGTTTTAATCCAGGTGTTGCCCTATAACACTTGAGCATGAACCTCAGAGGACAATACTTAACATAAGAACATAAGGAGTGCCATACTGGGTCAGACCAATGGTCCATCTAGCCCAGCATCCTGTCTCCGACAGTGGTCAATCACGGTGGCTTGGGAGAATCACCCAACAGGTCACAATGGAGGATCCATTCCCTGTTGTCTTCCCCCAGCTCCCATCATGTTCCCTGATCCTGTCTGGCTAATGGACCTATCTTCCAGAAACTTGTCCAAACCTCTTTTAAACTCAGCTATAGTACTGGCCCTTACCACAGCCTCTGGCAGTAGATTCCACAATCCAATTATACACTAAGTGAAAAAATATTTTCTTTTATTTGTTTTAAACTTGCCACCCATGAGTTTCATGCAGTGTCCCCTAGTTCTAGTTGAGAGGGTAAATAACTGCTCCTTGTTTATTAGTTCCACACCACTCATGATTTTATAGACCTCTGTCGTATCTCCTCTCAGTCGTCTCTTCTCCAGACTGAAGACGAGCCCCAGCCTACCAAGCCTCTCTTCATATGGGAGCCCTTCCAGCCTTGATCATTTTTGTTGCCCTTCTCTGTACCTTTTCTAGTTCAGCTATGGCCACTTTTACACGGATGCCACCCACCCACAAACACCCGGAAAAACCCACTGGATGGGTGGGAGAGCGCCCGTGTAAATGTCCATGAGTGGGTGGGGGCGCATGCCCGACCCACCCGCCAACATCCACAGAGCAGCCGTGAGGGAGCCGGCACCCTCCGTGGGTGGAGATGGGTGTTCAACACCTGAGTGTCCGTGTAAAAGCCAAAACACCCACACCCACGTGGAACGGACCGGTGGAGCCCCACTGCACTGGCGCCATGGGGCACGCATGCACCACCATGCAGACGTGCCCACAGGGCAGGGGGACGCCGGATATCTGGCCCGAGAGCACGTAAAGGAGGGAGGAACCAGGGCACATGTGCGCGGGCTCCCACGATGGTGACCAGGAAGGCCCACAAGAAGGCAAAGGGAACTGATGACGCCCCACGTGGGAGAAGGGGCTGGGTGAGCATGGGGACCCAGTGGCACCCCGGGGGGGGGGAGAAGCCCCGGCAAGGCGGTGCGGGGGAGGAATGCGCCCCAGGTGGAAGGCACAAGGGGGGGGTGTAACGGACTTCCGGCAGCGGACGGGAGACAGGGGGGAAAATGCACCAGGAAGTAACACTGTGCATGTGTCCCGGCACAGGGCATAGGGACTGCACTGACGGCCCCCTCAGTGGACGACCCCCCCAGCCCAGCACCTCCCAAGGGCATGGCCCAAGGAGCAGCAGCGAGAGTGAGGTGAGCACGAGGGAACCCCCATGCCCTGGGCCCGGACCCCCAGGCCAGGGAACACAGGGAGGGGGCAGAAGCATAACCTGGTCCCCAAAGGACAGCTCCCAGACAACGGAGCACCGCACCACCGAGATGACGGCCGAGGAGGGCCTCCCAGACAGCCAGGTGAGCCAAAGGGAACCCCGAGGGGAGAGGAGGGGCAGGCCCCACGGGTGGGGGGGCCCAGCAGGAGCCGTAGTAACCCCTATTGTACTACCCCCCAACAGGACAAGACCACCACAATGGCTACCACATCTACAGGGCAGGCCCCATGCCACCAAGCTGGTTGACACCCCCTCCCCATGGGTCCCAAAAGGGGGAGTCCTGGTCCAGGCAGGAGGTCAGGGACTTCATATGTGTGTGGAGGTCCGAAAGGGTCCAGCATGACCTGGTGCGAAGCTACAAGACCAGACAGGTCTATGTAGCCATCGCCCAGGAGATACAGCGGCAGGGATACAATAGGGATGTAACCCAATTCATGCAGCAGGCAAAGAACTTGAGGTCCGAATACAAACATATCAGGGACAATAATCTCAAGTCCGGCCGGGCCATGCACACAGCCAAGTTCCAGGAGAAGCTGGACAAGTTCCTCTGTACAGACGGGGACATCGTGGTCTCCTGCACACACGGCAGCACCTTCGCCAGGGACAGGCCTAGGGCCAACACGCTACTCCCCCTGACAGACCCCACAGACCAAGGGGGGGCAGGTGCCCTTGGTGAGACCAGCCAGGAAGCGGGAGGGGACTGCCCCATCCCACAGGGGGAGGAGGCACCCTGGGGATCCGAGCATCGACCCACCGCACACTGCATGCGCCCCCAAGATCCACAGGCCAACCGGCCACAGGGACAGGGGGCGCACACAGAGCAAGTGGAGACCCGGGACGGCCCCCAGGAAGCAGAGGGAGGAGGATGAGGGGGACCAGGCAGCTCCCCCACCACCAGGTGGGCGAACCTCCAGGGTGGGTCACATGGGCCAATGGGCCACGGGGGGGGCTGGGTGTGGTGGGGGCGGTGGTACAGGGGGTCCTAGGGGCCCACAACTAGCAACCAGCAGGGCCCACGAGGGGCTGGGCAGAGGAGGGCAGGCAGGAGGGGCTGGAGGGCCCACAGCAGCTTCCACAGCACACCCAACCGTCAGGGGCCCCTCCCGTGGCAATCGGCAGCTGGGGGGGCATGCCATGACAAGGCGAGGCAGGGGGATCCCATGGGGGTGACCGAGGGGAGCAGTTGCATTATGGGGGCTGCCCCACCGGTGTCCGGCGCTGGCGGGCTTTGGGGCACACAGGCCGGACACCCTAACAATGTGTCCAAACTCCCGTTCACAGACCAGGCACCCGCTCGTGTGAGGGGAGCAGCTGCCAGCAGCGTGGAGCAGAACCGGGATATGCGGGCCAGGAACCAGTGCCAGAGGGAGGACCTCGGCAGGGAGCTGCTGGTGGAATCACAACGGTTAGCCGAGGTGCACACCCATGAGCTCACGCTTACCAGGGAGCTCATCAGAAGGGAGGGGTAAAGGGACCAGGAGATAGTGGCTGCAATGATGGCCCGGTCCCGCACCGAGCACCTCTGGGAAAGGTGCCAGGCTGCCGCCCTCCAACACGAGCAGCAGTGCGCTTATGACAGGCTGGAGGGTCAGGCCGCACAGCTCATGGATCTCATGGGGGAGGCCATGGAGGCCTTGCAGCGTGACCCCCAGTGCAACAGGCCAAGTCATGCCACGGAAGGAGGGCCGGCAGCCGACCAACACCATGGCAGCTTCCCACTGCTGCCGGTGCCCCCCCCTTGCATCTCAGCCACCCATGGTTCCCCCACAGCAGCAACCCTATCCAGGCCTGGTCCCCGGGGTACCCCTCCCCCACATGGGGCGGCTGGACCCACTTGCGGGGCCACCCGTCCAGCCCACACCCCCTGTTGTCCTATCCCCACTGCCACCCCAATCCCTCCCCCGGGGGCAACACCACCACCCCAAGACCATGCACCCCAGGATGAGCAACCGTCCATGGTGGCTGCTCTACCCCCACAGGTAAGGTCACAGCACCCCGGGCCCCTGGGGGTTGTGGGGTGCAACACTGGGGGGGGCAATGGGAATCTGGGGAACTGCACAAGGCGGGACCCCGGTAGGGAACACATTGTTGAACCCACACTGAGCACACGCGGTACATGGGATGGGGAGCGACAGCCATTGCCAGAGGCATGTGTATCTGCTCGTTGCCACAGTACATGACTGGGCAGGTGTTGTGATACCATGGGTGGGCCGTCCCAGGGGGGGCACCTTCAGGGAGTGCCCTACGGCACATGCCATTCTTGTGTGGGGAGTAGGGGGCTCCCCGGAAGCCTATGGGGTACCCAAGTGCCACTGCACCAACAAGGGACAGCGGTGAGTGTACACGGTGATCCCTTAACCCATTCTTGCTCCTCCAAGCAGGTACCGACAGTGGAGGATGGTGTGGAGCGGCCAGTGGAGGACAGGGAGGCCGGACCATCTGCCCAGAGAGTCCTGCGGTTAGCTCTGGCCAGGGCTCGCTGGTCAGCGTGCCCCGGTGGTGCGGCCAAGAGGGGGAGAGGGCACCCCAGACGTTGACCCCCACCCCCTTCCATTGTACATGTCCCCTCCAATAAAGGTGTTGTACCTATACCTTGCAGTCGCTTCCTCTGTCCGGGGACATGGGGGGTGGGG